>JAHXMU010000099.1:1232654-1314413 GCA_019455685.1 Philornis downsi | reverse complement strand
CAGAAACAGAAACAGATATAGATAGAAATACGGTAATGACCACTGAAAAAAAATTGGAATTTGAAATATGTTTACTGTAGAGCCCAACATACGAAACTGCGACTAGTACAGAAATTTCAGTCAGGTGAACAGGCTTACATGTACCCTCACACGACGTGCTTATGCATTGGTGTAGAGCTGTGCAGTGTGCCAGAAGGAGCGACGTTATTGTGAATAAACGCTTAACGAAAGAAACAAAATTATAACTTATTGAAATTAGTTATTATAACTTAAATCATTGTTTTCCGCTTATAATTGAATTTTGCGTAAATCGTCAGTTTGTATGTAGCGTAAGGGATAAATCGATCAATTTTTGCGGAAGGCATCGAAAGAGCCTTCTGATAGAGCTCGAGGCTGATGGACCTCGCCCAGTCGTCCCAAAAGGTCATTGAATACATTTGGTCAAAAGAGACTTGGTATTTAGATGCTTCCTTCCGGATGTTACATTTTTTCCGTATCATTAATAAAATAAAAAAATAAATGAATAATAAATTAAATAAATAAAAAATTCAAAAACTTTACTTATGCACTAATTTCATGTATACGATCGCAGTCTTTTAGGTTCACAAAATAACAGTTTAGTACTATTTAGGGTAAGCAAATGCTACCCACCGTCAGGAGAAGTGTGCATATGCCATTATTCATTTCTGATGGAAATTGTTAGTGAGTTACCCATTCATTCGCAAATTGAGTACTCTGGTGCTATTTACTCTTTACAATTCGGTTTTAGAAACACAACTTTAAAGGCAACCGTTGAAATAAAGGTTTAATCGAAATCATAGTTTTATGTGTGTTTTATTTAATTTTACTTGAAAACGAAAAATGGATAACCCTTTATAGGGAATGCTTAAGATATCGAATACTAGAATTGGCCGATTTTCTCAAAATTTCTTATATATCGCGATAACGAAATTGAAATTTCGCTACTACACTAATGCGCATATTAGATATTGTAAAGGATCTGCAGCAAAAGACATGTGAGAAATTTATGCGAATCTCTGTTAAATTATATGAAGGCCTGCTATTTTTATTGGCCTACCAATATTGCCGCTCGGTTTGACTGAACAAAAGCAGATGTAAAAATCTCTCTCTTGTCGTATGGAGAAATTAAGATGGCGCTTAATTGGTTTGCTCGTTTACTTGCTTTTTCATTTCATGCATTTTGTCTATGAGGTGTGAACATGTCGACAATAGAGTGAGTGCGATGACTGAAAGAGGAGACAACAACATCTTTATCGAATGAAATACGACAAAAAGTATTATAATAAGTTTCAGTTTCTGTATACTTAAGAGGCTCATAATTCATGTCCTTTTAATCGTAATTCATACACTTTATTTTTGGCAAAGGAGCACAGGAAATGTTTCAAACATTTGCAGGGTTTCTCATAAATATTGACGATAATAAAACAAATGTGTTGCCTTCTGTAAAGTGTGGTCTGAAGTGTTGTTGGTACAAAAAGCTACTTCGGTTTATTCGCTTGTTACTAATCGTTTAAAGTAGCCTGTTGGTCCTACAACATACTTAAATATATAGAAGCGAACCATGAATAAATATCAGTTATTAATTTATGTAGTTATTAATCTATACAATTAAAAGTTTGTTAATGAAATTGGTCATATAATAATGACAATGATTATATTGGAACAATGCTAGTAATTAGTTCCTTACTGATGAAAAATTCTTCTTAAAATGTACGAATTCGTGCATTGATCTAATAAAACATTTTGACCGTTCATATTCTATAAAAAATACTATTAAATTCATGACCAATCTATGACGATTTTTTTATGGTTGTTAAATAAAACTTCAAAATAATTTCGCAATTTTTTAGGATCAAATTAGTGGTGAGTGGTGATTAGTGGTGACTTTAGTATTATAAGCTTTTTAAATCTCGTAGGGGATATTTTTCATTTCTGATTCGCATCAATATTGGAACTTGCTTTCGATATTTTCTGACAAATTACCGTGGAAAAATGCATACGGCATACCAATTTTCGACATTTGATACAACAACAATTAATCTATTATAATTTAGGCAGGTTTCACGCAATAACGATGAAACCCTTTTTTGGATTAAATGGATTTGTAAATAAGCATTCCCACTTGTCACTTCTAGAGCGATTGGGTTTATGGTCTGGATATACAATTTATTTTTGAAAATCAAAATACGATTGCAAAATACCGTCAATGAAAAATGCTGTCGAAATATGAATACTGAATTTTATATGCTCAAATTAGATGATTTCGATTTAAACGGTTTGTGATTTCAACGAGATGATGCCACATGCTATGGACCAGTTATCAAAACCTATTTAATTCCAGAAATGGTGATATGAACACGGCAATAAGATTTTAGAGTGTTTTCTTTGAGGTTATGTAAAGTCATTGGCCTACTCCAATAATCCATAAACGTTTAATTGCCTTACAATCAACATGATCCTTGTTATTGATGAAAATAGTGCTAATTCATATGTCAAAATGGCTAAAATTTGGTATCCCAGAAAACAATGCCATCCAGTTTCGGTCACATATATCAGACCATTTTCGAATAAAAATGGAAACCAATATATCTCTTGGAGTGAAGTTAACTGATCCCTTTAAAGATGCGACATTTTATCTAAAGCCGCTAATAGCTGATCAACGATTTTTGAGCACCAAATATCGGCTTTGGGTTTGTGCTCAATAGAAATTGATGGTCGGCCTTCTTTCCTCATCTCAGCAAAATTAAGCTTTATAAAAATCGCCGAAATCAGTTTTGGGTAATTCTAAACTAAAAGTAGTTCAAACGCTAATGATATTAATGATGTGGAATATGAAAACTGACCCCACTTATTACATCTTTGACTGACTCACGTGCCAATTCCTTTTCATAGACTCATAAAAATAATTCGTTCAAAGCGGATAAGCGAATCCAAACAACACGTAATTTTGGAGTTAGATACGTCTTTAATTAGATGTAGTTCATGGCTGACGATAGCTTCTGCTCAATTCTGCACCTATCTATTATTTGGAAAGGAAAATATTTTCCTACTGGATCAAATCTACTTACACCTTGGGATACCGTGAACCATGTACCAATGTTTTTCAAAAACCAGGCGGTCTTTTAAACATTTACATAAATTGGAACGGTTCCTTACCGCCTCTCTCAATTACCAACGTGCATTGCTTTCAGTTACCGAATAAATTGAAAAACTGTTAAAATTTCCTAAGGGTCCCTGTAAGGATAAATTTGATCTGTGATCCAAGTTTTCCAGGAATCCATACCTGCAATTAGGGCGCCAGTTAAAAGTGTGCATTCTTCGCTTTATATCCACTTATTTCTTGCTGGAGAAAAAACGAAAGCGTACTTTGACTGGTGACTGTTGCAACGAGTACTACATTTTCTTTTAAAACAATCGGTAAGGTCAGAAGGAGATACCGAGTTCAGTATCAATAATAGCGTTGTCCACTGTTTAAATTTTATATTTTACTCCAACTGGCAGTTGGTTGTACGTAATTTACTTCCTTTCATCTTTTGTATACATAAGACAGTAAAAGATGTAAGTAAATTTTATAAAATAAACCATAACTTCTCTTAGTTAACGCATAAAATTATCAAAAGAGTGCAGAAAACACAAATAAGAAAATGAAATTTACTTAAAGGGCAACGGAGCCGTTTTGTTTTGCAAGCAAGTGGATTTATTTAGCAGAGTACGCTGATTATCTAGAACCTTATCAGAAATAGGAGCTCAGATTAGAGTGCAAGCGGGGAAGATTAATTAATTAAAATAACTGACACTCAGTAATGTGAGGAAAATGTATTCGGAAACTACATATATATGAAGTCAAGATTTCAGTAATAGCGAATTTTCTAATAACTGAACGTTGATAGTACCGGATTGTCCATTTTCCGGTTTCAAAAATAAAGTTAAATAGAACACATATAAAGCTATGATTTCGATGAAACTTTTTACTCTAGACTCCAGACAGTAGTTCGATTAATGCAGGGAAGTGCGCCCGTTTGAATCACCACTTTTATAGTAAGTTGTAACTATTTTTAGTGTTCTTCGGTTGTTAAACGATCCATATATTTTTCAATGGTAAACCTGTCACGAAATAAATAACACTTTAGATGACGGGTATTTAACAGCTGACAGCCTTGTTATACCGGCGGTTTTGAAACCACTAAATGGGTAACTTTGTATTTATCGTTGAAATATGAGACAGATGGTTTACGTCGTTTTACAAAGACAGGGAAACAGGAATGGATTAATTCTGCACTAACAAACATTGCTTCTATCTATTTTGTGTAAAAGTGCGATTGGTGCCAGTAGAAACATGATAAACTGCTAGGTTCCTGTCAAAAAATGCCCTGTGCAATAAACAACACTAGAACTTTCTGAAGTCATACACTTAGAAATTATAGAGGGGACATAATACTGCAGTTTATTTTCATTGGCAGCGCTAACTGTGTCTGATGTGACCATAAGCAATTTATTGCAATTGAATGAAAGTTACGAGTCTAGGATCTTATGGGCTAAATTATGTAATTTGTATAGAAGTTGAAGCCGGGATCGTGGTTATAAGGCTCATTTTAACAAACTTTCCAAGCATTATAACGCTATATAATTAATGGGAATTAAAACGAGTTTAGTCTACGAATTATGGAATTCAGGGGAAAATTTAATTCCGATAAATCGGCCAATTTGTATGTTAATCATATGAAACTAACTTATTTACAAAGGAAAAATCGAATTTCGTTGATTCAGGCAATTCATGTGGGAAGTATGAGAATGAATGTAGCAATTCGGTCCATTTTCTTCCTTTTTCAACAAATGCTTAATGCGAATGACTAAATCTATCGCTAACCAATCCTCCTTCCCATCTTTCTAGCACCATACAAACAGCGCGAGGATAAAAAGTTTCCTTTTTTTAAAGCTCATTCATATTTTTTCGTTTTCAGAATAAACACTGTATGGTGAATATGGTGGGTGGAGCAATCAGCGAAGCGGCTTGTGAATGAACATTATCATGTAATAAAATAAGTTTGTAGTGTCTTCAGTGTTAGTGGGTTTGTTTTCCCTAAAGTGCTCAACTCAATCTCATCAAAATTGTTTGGCAGAGGGTCTATGTAATGATTTAGTTCATTCCGTTTAATGAATGATGATCCCATCAAACACACAACAAGAGTATTTTTTCAAGAATGATTTCATTAATTTATCGTAGGTTATCGTAGTGGATCATTACCAGTGACTATAACAAAAAAAAAAACCAAACAAATTCCCTTGTGTCACATGATTGAGATATGAGAGAGTTTCTCACTTTCAATGAGCTGACAAGCATTCTATTCTCTTTTTGAACTCACTCAAAGTGACTTACAGCTTAATCACGATTCCTAACGTCTGTTTCGAAAGCGCTTACTAGACTGTACGATTACTTGACTACCCGAAGTGTTTGTCGTGCACATTGACGTAACTGCCGCTCAAATAATGA
The DNA here is from genome assembly GCA_019455685.1 of Philornis downsi. Classification (NCBI taxonomy): domain Eukaryota; kingdom Metazoa; phylum Arthropoda; class Insecta; order Diptera; family Muscidae; genus Philornis; species Philornis downsi. The sequence continues at coordinate 1,308,901 of JAHXMU010000099.1, read as the reverse complement.
TATATAGGTATAGTTGTACTGAGGTTTCAAACCACGGTTCTATGGTGCATACGATGCAAAAAAGTTTTTCGTTAAGGCCTGGCAGGAAACATATAATTTTTCCAAATAAAATTGAGAGACGTAATAATTTTGTACCATCATAAGTATTTTTTATGCGAATATATCACATTTTAAGCGATATTAGCATTACACATGAGAACTTTCGTTCACTTCTTTTCCGGGGTGTATCGATTGCTAACAAAGGCAAATGGCGAGACATCTTTAATTGGAAAAAGTTTTCGCGAGCGATTTGAATTGCAATTAAAATCGTCTGTCAACATTTAATTTCATTAGTTCATATCAAATCCAATTTCCTTATTTTTGAAAACGTTCCGAACGATATGAAATTGCTTGTTGGATGCGAGTTTTTCTTGCATTTTACACGAATCTTCCATAAACAGCAATTCTGATTCCGTGCATTTATAAGATCTTGTTTTTCCACTAAATGGCTTGTTTTCGACGTCAAACTCACCGTTCTTAGACTTTTAAACTGCTCGCAAAACTTCTTTCAATTGAAGTCGTCCCGCTATCTGCCTTTGTGAGCAATCGATACGCCCTGGAAAAAAAAGTGAACCAAAGTTCCTATATGTAGTGCTTATATAGTTTAAATTCGATGTATTCGCACAAAAGAATACTTATGATATTTTACGGTTATGATGTTGCCAGATGTCTAATATTGTAGTAGGAGGTTTTACATCTCACAACTTCAACCGTAATATGTGGGGGGCTATCTTTTGTAAAACGGTGAGATTTATTTTGTTTTTTTTCCCAATATATTAAAATGAATTAAATACATAAACGTTAAAACGTTTATAAGGACAAGTTACACGAACACAAAATGTTTTAATGTTCTAAACATAAAAAACGAAAACATCGATATGGTCTAAGAGATTAGTAATCATTTATCCGGCTAAGTGAATTAATACTGTTTGTTATAGTCGATATCTGATGAAGCATTTAAAGCTCTAACAAGCTTCCTTGAGTCGCATTTGAAACACCTTGCAGCGTAAATGTAGTTTATTCGTATTTTTTTTGTTTTTTTTTATAACAAATATCTGTTCAAATTATTGCAAAATTGTTACGATTCCGTGAGTGCTCGTATAGCCATTAGGTAAATGTTAATTAAAAACGTCATAGACAATAATCATAGACGTATAATATTTGTGCATAGCTTTGCATGTATGTATGAATATCCTTGGAGCGTTAATTGTATTTAAATGTTGTTAAAGTGAATACACGTATTTGCACCTATCAGTGGATGTACGTGAATGCATGTGCGCATAACCGTAAACGCACCAACACATTTTATTATCCATGTTGCTTCTGCTCTCTTTCTCAGTCTTGATGAACATGTAGACACTCTGTAATATTTTTTCAATGTATCTCCAATAAAATTAATTCAAAATTTCTTTGGTTAAGATCCGTCACACAAGCCAACTGTTTGCATACAAATCAAGTTGTGGCACTCAATGCCGAAATATTCATACTCTTTTCAATGAACCGGTTCGAACAATTCCCAGTATTTTGTGTTAAACCACGCCTATGAAAAGTATATTCATCTCTTTTCATCACTTGCGCACTCAGCAAACGAAAATGCACACATTTTAGGTGTGTTCTCTCTTATCAATTCACAATAGAGGTTGGTCTGCTCGAAAGTTATATGGCGTTGTGTTGTGCAGTTGTGCTGCCATCGTCAATCGCAATAAAATCACACTCTCTTTATGTACTGAAAATGAAGAGTGTTTTTTTTGTGGCAACGACCGCCATCACTAGTTTAACCATCTTTGTTGCTGACAGGAGGTGGCAGCTAAGTGAAATCATACAACTAGCGTAGATTTTTATTGATTTCTTTCTGTTTAACACAACAATTTCATAAACAAATTTAATTAATTTATATACATCTTTTCATATACATCTTTTATGTATACTCGTATCTGCAATAATTTCTCGCACTCCTAACGACATTTGCTGACGTCAAATAATAAAAGTAAACGATAATATGCAAGAGTGTACTAATGAGTGTAGAGTCCAACCGAATAGAGTTAATTGAACAAAGCCAGAGCCAAATTTAAATATTCGGTTGCAACCTTAAATAATACATTAAATGGTTAAATGGTTCCATACAGCAAACGGACTTTTGAAAGTTGCCCGCTTTAGGGAAATAAGAAGTGATATCAGCTGCAGCAACCAAAACTGGGGCTTAGAAGATGAATGAAAAGGGATTTTTAGTAATTCTTACCTTAGCATTTAAAACAAGGAATAAAAGGATAAAAAGTAGTAACTTCGACCAGAATAAACAACTGAAACTAAAGTCATGCAATTAGCAGGTTATCGCTATACTCATGTCATGATAATACATTTTTGGTAATACCTGCTTTTAAATGGTAAAGGAAGAAAAAGCGATGCAAATCTGGTACTATTGCCTACGATAAATTGCCGCAGTTGAAATCTCTATAAACTGGGCGTAGGCGTAAATTTAAAACAGATTTTTGACAATTCCCACTTTAAGGGGATAAACAGGAAAGGACGTGTGAAAAAGTGCGAAAATAACGGCTGATACTGGAATGGGAGAGTAATTTAAAAAAGACTCTTGGAAATGCATGCTTTTGCCGGGTAAAAACAGAGAAGAAAAGAGACAAAAAATATGCCATTGTCAGAGATAAACGGCTGGCTCTGAAGTCAGTCAAAATTGCTAACTTTAATTTCTACCAAAAAAAAAGGGGACAAAAGTTATGTATTTGCCTTGCTAGTTGAAATTAAAACCATGAAATTGAAAGCACAACTTCCGATAAGGTACACGAAGAAATAATTGGTTCTACGTACTTCTAGGGGACGGTGAATAAAATTGTTAAAAATGGCACCATCGACAAATAAAATTGGCTGAAGCTGAAATCATGACAATTAAGAGATGGTAAAATAGTATTTTTGGAAAATATGGAAATTTTCTAATAAGTTTTCTTACCAGCTTATTCGAGTTGTCTACTACACTATATTTTATGATATATGTTTAGGGTTGACAATTCCTTTTGCTATAAATTTGTACTTAGGTAAATTAGAAACATGTAGGAAATAGCTTAGATGAATCTCAAGAAATTTATAGCATGACAATAAATTTCTCAACGGCACCTAAATGCAAACGATATTTAAAATAAATATTCCTAAAGGTAAAATTATATTATAAATTCTATAGCAGTTAGAAACTTCATCGGGAGATTCATATATATGCGAGATACACCTAAATCGAAGTGACCGGCTTTGGCGCTATGTCTAAAACAAACGACTTCTGCACATATAATCAAGGGTTCGAGCTCAAGACGCCCTACCTTTTTTTGGGCGGCTGTCAGTCTGATGTGCTGGCGAACATTTCGAGTAGTCGAGTAGTGGACAAGTGTAGTCAACTGATGTTCAAAATCGCCGTTAAGCTGTATGTCTCGTTGAATGAGTCTAAATATAGAATAAATGTGACCTCACTAATATATTCAATTCAATATATTCAAGTGGTGCAAGAGAATTTGTTGGTGTTCGTTTAGCATTTTGCCATTTCACCCACTTTTTGCAATAGGCTTGATTCTTCTATTTTGACAGCACATATTATTTAAATTTTTTTTTTTACTTTATTTTATTGGATCGCTCACGTAGTGAACCTAACAATAAGTAGTTGAATCTTGGATCTAATTGTCGACGAGTACGTATCTTTCCCGCTTTGTTTTTTTTAGCTGTTTGCTTTTTTGTTTATACGGTCCTGTGAGATCGGCGGGAGTTTAGTTTGATATACGAAAGCTCACGGCAGCTTTTGAATTAGCAGCTCTAATGGTTTTATTAACCCTCATCATAGATTTAAACTACGTGAGAAAACAGGCCAAGGCCCGGAATACATGAGCGGAAAGTCTCCAGGCGTAATGCCGTAAACTCATGTATTACTCTTCGTAATGTGGACTATGTGAGTGATGGCGCCAAGTCCCAAACACGTAGTAGGTGGTTCAATAGCACGAAAAGTGAATTGAGCTGGCCGCAAAGCAAGCAATGTGAATGATGAGGCCATGACCCGAACACTTGATATGTGTTACTCCTAGTAGTGCGGATTACGTGAGTGACGAGGCCAGGGCCCGGACATATGGTCTCAGGTGGATTATGTCGAAGCATTTCGGTGTTGAGATATTAGAAGACAATGCATTTTCGGCAGGGGTCATGTTTTTCCCCCCTTTTATGGGAATGCAAAATCACTTCTCTGGAGTCTGGAAGGTGCTGAAGGGTTAGCAAGGTTTCTAGCTAGTTTCTAGCTATTCTGGTCATATGTTTTACTTTGATCTTTTCTATCTCCTCTTTCACATGTGGTATATTCAAGTCCCTATGCACGAGTATATTACAGTTTCTCATGTACCAAGGAACTCTCGTAATGTCTCATAACATTTTTCATTGTACCCTTTGGATTTTATCCACGTTGCTGCGACTGCGGTAATATTATATGGGTTTAATTATTTCCGTGTAGATCAACACCTTACAGTTTAGGCTAAGTCCAAAGTGCTTATTAAATAGCCAGTGATGTTGCCTAATTTTCAAGTTCATCTGCGTCTTTTTAGCTTCGATGTGCCTTTTCCTGATTAGTCTTCTGTCTAGATGGACGCCTAGGTAGATAACGTCTGAGCCTGAATCTTTTGAAATTTTTTGAATCTCCAGATTTTTGTTTTAGGAAAAATTTAAATATGGTTCCTGGCATAGTTCAAAAGTTGTGCATTTTATAATGTGTTTCCCTAAAACGTATGAAGCGTATGAAGAGTTGGTTATCAGTCCTTTTCAAAATGAATTGTGTATTCGATATAGTTCATTGATGAAAAAAATGATGCAGTTTTAAACACAAGCGATTAGCAAAGTAAGTTCTAGCCAGCACAGAAATTTCAATCAGATGAACTGACTTAAATATGCCTCCACCCAACGTCCTCTTGCATTGGAGCAAATGTGTAGAGTGTCATATATGAACCTAGAAGTATATCCATTTGGTGTTTTCACATTTTACCAAGCATTATATTAAATACTATTGTCAAAAGTCTAAGTCATTACAGTCTATGTATTAGGGGGAAATTACACTTCCGTATCTTTCACGTTTGGGAATAAGGTCTTAAGTCATATACTATAGTTTTTCGTAATGTAAAATGTAATGTAAATAATGTAATGTAAAAAAAATTTTAAAAAAATTCTTAATATTCCTATAGGAAATCATATCCATGCTTGTTTGCCATCATTTCATTTTCAAACAAATTTTATCCTGATTTGCAAACAATTAAATAAGTTTCAATTTTACATTACGAAAAACTATAGTATATGACTTAAGACCTTATTCCCAAACGCCAAAGGTATATCGGACAATCTGAATGGGAGATACTCTAACGTTCATGGCACCGCTGTCCATCTTCATTTTCAGTACTAGGCTTATTAGATGCATGACGAGTGCCAAATCTGACTGAATTCAATGAACCCAAATGTAAGATATGAAGCTATGAATATATCGGTTAAATAGGTAATTTTTATAGGAGGTACCAGAAGGAGCCTGCAATGAACAAAAATGTAGAATGCTGAAGTCTTTAAGATAGAAATTAAAGACAGAGATATTGAATTTCGATAAACTTGTACGTGAAATACCGGAAGGGGCGTGACAATTCGGTTGAATTTTGAAAAATTGGCCAATTTGTATGGAAAAGTGTGTCGTAATCCGCCCTTTTCTCATTCTGAGATATAACACTGGCAATTTGTGTCAAATGCGAACAACATTTGGTGAAGCTAAACACCTGAGAATACATGTGTTATATGGGTCATTTGCATGGGAAAAATCAGGAGTTCTCGTCCACCAGCCAGTCAGGGAGACGGATGGACATCGTTTAATCAACTTAAAATTCATGGAATACACTTGATAGAAAGGTATTCGATACTTTAAAGAAAGGAAGAAAAATTTCTGGCTGTTTCATTTTTGACCTTCTATATGATACAGGCCTTCACTTCTCCGCTAAAATGTACCGGGTTATCAATTTTTCGGTTTCAAAAGTAAAGTTAAATATAACTAAGATAAAACTATGATTTCGATGAAACTTTTATTTCATCATAATGCTTGGATGTTGCTTGCCATTATGTACGAAATAAAATGCCATTTAAATGATTGCCTCTGGATTGGTTGCAGCAGTGGATCCTTTCAAGGTAGTTTTCGACCAATTTTTCGCACATTTCGGGCGATATCCCGGCAATAACTTGACGAATGTTTGTTTTCAAATGCCTCAACGTTTGTCTAATTGGTGGCCAATTGACGTTGCCAAAATGTAAAATTTTGCTTTCTGGAAACTCTTCATAATCTACAATTGCAGGTCAAAAAATAGCTCTCTGAATTGAAATTCGGATTATCCGCCACACTTTCACTAACAGAAGCGGTATTTTCGGCTGTGCGTACATTGTGATGATGTACAGGCCTGACCGGTTTCTTCAAATTTCTTTATAATCTTGCCAATTCCTTGCACAGTAGTTCGATTAATGCAGGAAAAGTGCGCACGTTTGAATCACCACTTTTGTCGAAAGTTGTAACTGTTTTGACGTGTTCTTCGGTTGTTAAACGATCCATATACGTAAATGGCAAACTTTTCACTAAATAAATATCACTTCAGATGACAGCTATTTAACAGCTGACCGCCTTGTTAGATCGGCAGTTTTGAAACCACAACAACTACAAAAATGGAAATGGCCCGTATTGTCACACCTCTTCTGGTACCCCCCACACATTTACGGACTTAGCGAATATCAGTATTGCACCCATAATTTCTATATAAAATTATTCCATAAGTTCAAGCTTAACTTTTTTTGTTTGGTAACTCTGACTAAGAGTTCATGAAGAATACGTTACGTTTTATTAAGGATATCAGACGAGTGTATGTGCATCAAGTTCAGCTGATTGCAATTTCTGTACTCCTTGAAGGTTACGTCTGTCATCTGTCACCACCATTTTCAAATGTGGTTAATCTTCGATAATAATAAGTAAAGTTTTGCAACAACACGACATATGTGTTAATCGTCATTGTAATAAAAATTTATGACTGGCAGTAACGTTGGCGTCGACGATGGACTCACGAAGGCTAAAAAGCGAGTATTCATTACTCTCCTCCATAAATATTTAACGTGGGGGTTAGAAGAGAGTGAATATGCGCAGTTAGTGCTAATTCTGTGAGAAAACGGATGGTGAGAGAATGCCCATCTAACAGTAGGACAACAGAAGCAGCGGCAACAAAGTCTGGAACACGTGAAGCGTCAGTGATTAAATAAAAATATTTTTCTAGGAGTAGCCGCGGTTTTGTGGTTATTTTTATGCGCGTATTTTTTTCATGTCAATGCATTATATTAGTCATACCAAGTTGTTATATCCATCAGAGCGAAATGTTTCATCGCACAATCAAAATTGTTTCTCGGTTGAATTTAAGGTGGCCTCACCATATTTACGACAGGGTTGATAAAGTTGATACTTTTACACTATTTTTTTTTTAAATTTTATTTTTGTATTTTCAAAAGTGTAGCGGAATCCCGGGGCTCGTTTAATTTTTTAATTAAAATATGTCGGCAGAGGTAACTCCGCATGGAGAAGTTGTAACATCAATTTCGAATCAGCCATTATTATCAGAACTGTAGAAGATTTTATAAAGGAATCTGAGTATGTGGCGTGGAAAGATCCAATTAATACAACAGTTGACCAACATTTGAATTGTGAGTTTAAGAAATGGCCGGCCGAAATGCATTTCCTAACAGTGAAGCTCAATTTCTATCCCGACGATCTGTCATCGATGCAGTAAAATCAACTTACTGATTCCCAAAGGCTATCCTAGTGTGTGTACCAACTATCGCAGTATCAATCTTTTACCCACAGCTTATAAGTTTCTGCCGAGAGTGGCATATGGCAAACTGAAGCCCATGGGCGTAGCATTATTACGAGGGAGGTCCCAAAACTATGGTGCCAGCAATTGAAAAAAATGTTTTTGTGAAAAGGGGCAACCTTATAAAACATATGTTCTAAGTTTCAAAGCGCCACGTTGTTTAGTATTTTTATTTGAGCCACCAAAAGTAAACGATCTCAATGAGTTTGTAAACATGGAATAATTGGTTCAATATCTCCATTTGAGAGGTCTCAGTCCAACCAATATTAAAACCGAACTACATTCTACTCTGTGGGAGTCTGCTCCATCGTTTACGACTCTAAAATATTGGATAGCAAAGTTTACTCGAGGTAGTACAAGCTGCCAATACGAACACCGTAGTGGTCGACCATTTGAGTTGTCCACGCCAGATACGATTAAGAAAATCCATGAAATGAAATCGGCACAATGTGAGTGAGCTGGCTGAAATAATAGGCATTTCAAAAAGTGATCGTGTAGTGAAGGAAGATTTGAAGATGAGAAAGCTGTGATCAAGTTGGGTGCCGCGCTCGCTTTCAATAGACAGAAACAGCATCCTGAAGATGTATCAGTAGAGTGTTTGACGATGTTTCACCAAAATAAATCCGAATTTTTGTATCGATTTATAACCATGGGTGAGACATGGGCCCACCACTTCACACTTGAAACAAAGGAACAGTCAAAGCAGTGCATTGGAATGAAAAAATCGTGTCCAAAGAAGGCGAAGATGGTTCCATTTGCAGGCAAGGTCATGGCATCTGTTTTTTTGGAATGCGCATGGGATTATTTTTATTTATTATCTTCAAAAAGGAAAAACCACCAACGGAGAACATTATGCTAATTTATTGCATCATATAGATGATGAAATTATGAAAAAGAAATTGTTGTTTCATCAAGATAATGCTCCAGTTCACACGTTCACTGTTACGATGTCCACAATTAATGAATTAAAGTTCGAATTGCTTCATCACGCCATTATTTGCCAGATTTAGCTCCCGCGGACTATTATCTATTTCCAAACTTTAAAACATGGTTCGGTGGTGAAAGATTCGCCAACAATGAAGAGGTGGTTGAAGAGTCTCCGGTTGATGGCTATTTTAATGAGTTTAACAGTTCTTACTATAAATATCGCTGGCAAAAGTGAATCGAGCCAAAAAGAGATTGGGCTAGTTATGTGCCCGCCCTCGTATTTGAACTTAAAATGTCTTTAAGTAAAGAAATTTGTTTTGAGTTGTGTAAATAATGACTACAAACAAATCATCATTGGCAGTAAAGTAAATTGTACAATCTATCATATTGTATACATTTTTTGTACCAGAACATTTGAAAATTATAAAGAAATCGTTTACATTATCGTAGACTCACTTTCAGCTGAAACTTTTGTGTTATAAAATCTCTTAAATGCTCAATTAAAAGTAGTACCGTAAATTCTGATTTACTTAAAGGAAAACTGACAAAAATCTATACCTAAATATGTTCAAATTTCTGCAAGTCGCATTAAGTCTCCCAATATGCTCAGCTGGATGTGAGAGGAGCTCTTCTATAATGCGTCAAATTAAAATCTGGTCGAGATCAACGATAAACCAAAACGGATTTACAAATTTGGCTATCTTAGACATTGACAACGAAATTCCAACATTTTCTATAATTGCACACGATATTCTTAACATTTTTTTTAAGGGACGAAAAAGCATTGTTTAATGCAACCTTGATTTTTAAGGAAACTCAATTATTTTTCTATTCTATATTAAAAACTGAGTTTACTTTTACTTTTTTTTGTACTTGATTACAAAGCTATTCGTTTAAATGGCTGAGTTTTTGCAACTGAAATCTTTATAATTGTTATTGTTATTGAATTTATTGGTTTAGTTTCGTTACGTTCGTAACTAAATAATAAAAATCAAGTTCTAAGCATTAGTTTTGAAATTATACTATTATTTTCTTATTATATTTGATTTCAATTTATGTTTCTATATTCCAAAATACAATGAATTGAGGCGAAGTGGACTATAGCCCAGAAAGAATCCATTATTACGGCAATGCTAAAGCCAATTCTAGCTGACCTGATTGGATTATTTCACTGAAGCTTTAGACAAGACGCAAGAAAAACAGATCGACACCTACCACTTTTACATCGAATATAAAGCCGCTTTCGACAATGCGGTACGATACGAACTGTATGGCGCCATGGTCGAGTTTGGTATTCTTTCGAAGCTTTAATGGATCTAAATGATGACACTGACTGACAAGCCTTTTCACCGAAGGGGGACTTAGGCAGAGCGACAGTCTATTTTATGACCTTTTTAACATGCTATTAGAGATAATTATGAGGAGAACTGCAGTTAAAGCAGACGACCATGCTCCACTTGAGTACGCTGATGTTACCGAGATCGTTAGTAAAAAAGTGTGAAATGTCATTGCAGCCTTCTCAAGTATTAAGAAAGGTCAGAAAAAATGGGTCTTGTAGTAAACGAGAACAAAACTTAACTTCGACAAACAAAAGTCTAATCTTTTGGACTGAGCAAGTTGTGTTTCTTACGTGTGGCGTATTCTAAAAAAGAATGTTTACTCTAATCGCCATCTAAGTAATTTTGGTTCTTAAATATTTCTGGTGAAATACAAATGCTATACTACGTTTACTTAAACGAGTTGTTGAAGGAAGAAAGCGAATATTTTACTTTCTCAAACGAAACATTAAATTGTCTCCCAAGAAAACACGAAAGTCTTACAGATGCAGCTCTTCGGACGACCCGGCAGTAGCTGCATGTTTGAAATCTGTTTTCATAATTAATGAAAGAAAATTATCTACTATCTACGACTTTTATGATTTTTATTGCGAGTTTAAATCCAAATTCCTGGGTAGTGTTTAGCGTTGCGAAGCGTAAAAACTATCTTTTAAAACTCTTGTTGATACAGGTGTACCGACAGCATTTGTCATCCTTGACTTACGACACAATCAGCCTGTTTATTTTTCGAAACATTCGAAACTATTTATAAAGTTGAATTCAGACTGCCGTGAAAATGTCAAATTTGTCATTAAAATTGTTATGTGAGGTAGAAGTCGTTTCAGTTTGAGAGTCAGAGAACTGCTTTTTAGACGCCATATTTTCTCTGTGGAATGTGGAAATTTTTCATTAGGAAGGAATTTGTTTGATATGATGATGCTTTTCTAGTGTTACAAGTAGAAAAACATAATAATATCATATTTTGTAAAGTACAGCAAAACGAAATTTTCTATTTTTCTAATAAATGGTTGCAATAGTTTATATATCGTATTGCCTAAGTGCAATTAGGTTACGCTAAATGGAATCGAAAAGATACAATTTCGTACTCAAAAAACTAGTCAGACAGTTCTGTGGCTGTTTGATTCTGTAGTGTTCGAGAGGGCGTCATAGTTTCCAGTAACAGTTACAGTCTATTTCCGATAAAGGCGAAAGCGCAAGTCTGAAAAACGTAAGGTTGAAAATTTGAATAATGTTTATGGTTCTACAATAATCAATAATGGGCAATATTGGTTTCATCGATTCTATTCACGTAATTTTGGTGTCAACTTGTTGTCCGTAACGTTCATTTCGTAGCGTCAGAACTGCTTACCAAAATTGTCCCACTGGGTACAAGTTTCATACCGACTACCGACTACAAGCTTCATACCTTCAAAGCTCGCTGAATCTGAAAAAATGATTTTATTAATTATTTTAGCATTCTGTTATTTTCCGATTCTTTTCAAGTTTCTCACTCAAATGCAGTCTGCACACATATTAATTCATGCAAATTTTGGTCAGTACAATAAGATGTTAAGTTGTAATAAAGTTTTGAAACTCATTATTCCATCTGTACAGGAGATACCAGAAGGCTCAATCCTAGGGTGTCTATGCTTATATTTTCCTTTCTGCGACCACCCCTTGTTTCTATTTAATCGATTCAGAATGGGATACATGAAAATGAACAAATTTTGATGAAATTTCACACAAATATTTTGGCAATTCGTAGACTCAGAACCGCATATTGGGGGCCCAAAGTATGGAACCTCGGTTGTGACAAATTTTTATTGTGTTGCCAAAACCACGTTTCTGATTCGATTACAAGAAGTTGTACGTCATTGGTTAGCCCTTGAAAAATCTGCAAAAAATGCTCACATGCACATATTAAATTCCACGTAAATTGTGAAAGAAACCACTACTGTACGTTAAAAATGACAGACGTGTAAAGTTAACATTTGCAAAAAACAGCTTATTTTTTCAAGTTTTTGTTTTTATAAAAAGAGTATCACCCCTCTTTCACTGATTATGGAAAACGCTGTTCAGGAATCTTTGTATCTTTATCTTTAACTTTGGAACATTTTAAAATACATGGTGTCCGTCGGGTGGTGTTTTGCCACCAATTTGGTAAACATTAGTCTTGACAGTTCATATTTGGCAGTCGTGAAGTAGAGACGTGGCAAATTTATTATGGAAAAATATTCGATAAACCAACATATTTTAATCGTTAAAACATGTTATCAAAATCAATCATCGATTACTGTGACGATGAGAAAGTTGCGTGAAATTGTTGGGAGAAACAACGTGCCAGCAAAACGCACTATTTATCATGTAGTGAATGATTTCATACAGAGAGAGTCTGCATATAGGGCCAAGCATAGACCACAACGTACTGCAAGATCGGCTGAAAATATTACTGCTGCTCAACAAACTGTTCAAAACAATCCATCAACCTCAATTTGACGCCGTGCCCAGGAGCTTGGTCTTCAAAGAACAACTTCGGCCACAATTTTGCACAAGAATTTGCATTTGTTTCCATTTAAGATTCAGTTGACACAAGAGCTTCTTCCACAAGACCATTTACGCCACCGTACATATGCCGATAGGATGTTACAGCTCGCCCATGACAACCCCGATTTTCATGAAAAAATCATGAGTGACGAATCACATTTTCATTTAAATGGATATGTGAAATAATGAAAAACCCTCAAATCATTTATCAGTCACCTTTGCATCCATTAAAAGTAACAGTCTGGTGTGTAATTTGGTCAGGAGGTCTCATTGGACCTTACTTCTTTGAAACTGAAAACGACGTAACCGTAACTGTCAATGGAGAGCGATATCGTGATATGATTGAAAACTTGTTAGCGCTACAACTGCATGCTTTGGGCATACAGCCAGGATTACAATGGAATTACTGCAAGACCTCTTCCCACAACAAGTTATTTCAAGAAATGGTGATATTGGTTGGCCTCCACGATCGCCTGATTTGACTGCTCCGTACTTCTTTTTGTGGGGATATCTGAAAAGCAGGATTCATGCAAGCAAACCAGAAACGCTTAAGCAACTCAAACAAAATATTCCTGATGAAATCAATGAAATACCACGTGAAATGTGTGAGAATGTAATAAAAAATGTGCTCAAAAGGGCTCGCATTTGTAAGGCTAACAGAGGCGGGCATTTACCTGATATTGCATTCGATACATAATTGCCGACGTTAAATAAAACATTTACCAATATAAGATCTATACTCTTTCATTTAATCAAACATTATAAACAAACAATGTAGTATACCTTCCCGACGGACACCCTGTATAAACTGTCCGCGTAGATATTACAAATATGGGTTTTTGAGCGAAAAAAAATCAACTTTAATCCACAATGTGTTTAAATATTCAAGATCGTTTTCAATTAATTACGCGCAAATTTATAACTGTATTTGTTCGAAATAAATGTGCCAATTGTGGCCACCAGTTGTCCCCAAACAACGAAGATGCAAAGTGTTTTTCAAAAATACTATTTTTGGACATTTTTAGTTTTTGTTTGTGCGATTGCGTTGGCTGTATCTTGTTGTGCGGATGGACCAAATGCCCCGGCATGGAACGTTTTCGCCAACGAACTCGATGGAGGGCGATCAAAACTCCGTTGGAAAGATCAGGCTTTGAAATACTACCAAATCTTGATGTGACAACCAGCGGCGTAGATACGTATGTTTATTCCAGTCGTCACCTAGGAAAAAGAAGTTTTTGCTTGGGAATTGTGAGTTAATTTTAGGAATATTTAAAAATGTTTTATTGTTTCGTGTTACCTATAATTAGGCCATATTATAGCCAAACTGTTAATGCAGTCAATGCGTAAGTAAATAATAATATTTTCTATTTATATTTTATATTTTTTAGAAATTCGATATTGTCTTTCATCGTGTTTTTCCGTGCATACATGTTTCTAATGTGTTGTGAATGCACAGTTGCTGTTAAAGGTAAAACTAAATATTTACTGCGACTTTGCCTTAGTTCCAACATATGAGACATCACTTTTTCCTCCGTAACTTCTACTTTGGTATTGGTACGCCTTAACACAAACTATAAGAGATGTGGAACATGCGAGCAATTTTTTGCAGATTTTTCTCAAATTCTTGGCAGCACAATAAAAATTTGTCAAATTTTAGGTACCGCATCCCGGGCTCCACTGTGCGGCTCTTGTTATGCTGGGATGATGAATCTCCGAACATAAGCTCCCCAACGTTATCAAAGTCGGCCAAACAGTTAAGGATTGTCATAATACTCTCCCATTTTTTTTTTCGTTTATCCCCACTGTGGTATGAATAGAGACGAAACAGTCTGTGGTGCTTTCAGATCCCTATCGTGCTTTCAGCGGACACAGACACGGACGGCCACGCTTAGATTGACTGGTTTTTAAAAAATAATTATACTTTAATGGATCACTGTTGGGTATTTCTGGTTGTTACAAACGGAATGACAACATTATTGTGGATATGAAAATGGAGACATAAGAGTACCAAATTTGACTTTTTACTTTTCTATGCACTATATTTCAAAACCCTGAATTGACACAGAGGAAGTAATAACTTTTTTGTATCTAAGTATAATATTGAAAAACAATAAACCGTTCCGTGGTATATATACCATTGATATGTCAAATTTGAATTGTATTTATTTTGTTTTTTTTATTTATTTCATTTTTTTTTTTTTGTTTTCAGGCGTTGTCACAAACGAAGTCTGCTTCTCATCTTCTTTCTGAACCAGCGGTCAACGGTCTCAAAGACCTGAAGCATCGCCCTAGAAGACTATAAGTAACGTAAATTTGAAAACTAAATAACGTAAGAGCATCTAAGAAAAAGTTATGGGAAGGGGAGAGCAAAAAAAGTTTTGTTTTTTTGCAGAATTTGTGCTAAGAGCTACAGATATCTACGAGTACTTTTGACAACTTCTAAGTCATTAAAGATATAAACCTCTTTCTAGTACTTCTCTTAATAATAATTGTAGCATCCTAGAAAGTGTATAAAAGTTAGTTGTAATCGAAAAAATTATAAAAATTACTAGAGCTGAAAACTAGCAAAAGTTGTAAACAAATTCAATGAGATTAAAAAAAAGCGCAGTTATTTATTATTTTTATTTCTATTTACTTTTCAGTCCCTGTTCTCATTTATTTTCATTGATATATTTTTTGTCTGGGCATTCGGTCTCAAAAGTAAAGTTAGATAAGACACACATTAAGCTTTGCTTTCGCTGAAGCATTATAATGAATGCTTGGAACTTACCATTATGCACGAAATACAATGTTATCTGAATGATTGTCTCTGGATAGGTTGCAGCAGTAAGTCTTTTTAAGGTAGTTTTCGACCACTTTTTCGGTCATTTCGGGCGGTACGTTTGGGGATTATTCGTGTAAACACGGTATTTGACGTAGCCCCAACGGCGTCAAACGGCATCAAATCGCATGATCTTGGTGGTCAATTGACGTCGCCAAAATGTGATGTTACGCTTTCTGGGAACTTTTCATGCAAAATCGATCATGTTGAATCACATTTGAGTCACCACTTTTGTTTTAATTTTGAACTATTTTTAGGCATTTTTCATCCTTTGTTAAAATATGTTATAATTTTTATTAGTTTGGTGATATTTCTGTACCTCTTTTTGAGTAAAACTAGTAAAAGTTATACATCTACATCATTCCATTTACATTTGATAAAATTCGTTGTTTAAAATGATATTTTCTCTTTATATTTACGAAAACTGAGAAGTGCAAATTCTAGCTTTCATCTGGAATTTTTTCAAATATAAATGTAAATCTCAATTTCGTTTGGAATTTTCTCAAAATAAGCGCAAAATCTAAATTTCATTTGGAATTCTCTTCAATATATGTAAGTGGAAAATATTGTCTTCATTTATTTCATTACAGTTATGGAGTTTTATCAAATATTGACGTAAAATTAAGTGGATTGGGACGAAATTTTCGTATTCAATACAAAATAGTACTTACTGGAAAATAACTATCATTAAAGTTTAAAAAGACAAATGTCAAGCTACTTGAAATGGAACAAAATTTGAAAAAACTTCATTCAACTAACTTTAGTTTACACTTGCAAATTATTTTGCAAAATAAGCCTAATAACTCTTTAATACATTTGAAATACGTAGTAAAGGAATATAAGCATCGGTCTAAATGAATCTGTTTTGTGGTCGCAAAACCACAGAAGCTGATGTAGTGGCCCGTGAATGAAACCCCGATGAGAAATCCTGCTGTCAACTATTAATTCACATTTATGACTAATATATTTAGAGCATTTGTATTATATTAATTCAGTCAGTATTATTAGCACTACTCCATTCGAAGTAGTTACATTTCATAAAAGCTTAACGATGTTTGTCATTACAAATTTCTTTTTAATTATGCACTAAAATATTTATCTAAAAAAGTTACTTTAACGGATGATAAAGGAAATAATAAATGAAATTCGTAGATTTATCTATGGAAAGCAAGAGAGTTTAGTTTTTTTTGTATTCATTACAAGTGGATGGTAATGAGTGCGACCAAATTAAGAATCAAGTTCAGACATCAAGTTCTATGTTTCATTATAATTACCACGAGACTTTTCGATGTCGTTTACGTGGTTTGTGGCTCATAGACGGCAATTCCAATTCATTTCATAATAGAGAAATTACACCAATTAAAACTTTCTTGCCGTACGAAACAGTCTGAGTATTTGACGTTGGTTGTTTTAAGGTTTAAAGCTACACTCTGCCCTCCAACATAATCATACAAAAATAATGAAAGGAAATCGTTGCCATCAACTTGATTGAAAACTATTACTAAGCAGGAAAGGCCAAACGAGATCACAAGTCTGAATCCGTCGTTGTAGAACAATGGGTGCTTAAATGACGGCAACCACCAAGAAATGCCGCCATGTAGACATCAATCATGACCTTAGCTGAATTTCCCCAAAAACATATCCACTCATCAGTCGACACGGCCAATGAAGTTACTAAATTAGTCATTAGGAATGTGATGAATAGTTCCTGCATGAAGTGAAGACAACATTAAGAAGAGTAAAGAGAACGCATAACAAGCAAACGTAACATTTGTAATCGCGGCATAGAGTATATATGTACAGTATACAGTGGATGACGAATTGATCTGCCGGTAATAACATCGAATATTGAAGCAGTATATTATAAAACTTGTGCTCCTGGTTACCCACATTCATAGGTCTAGTTTCAAATAATTTGCAGAAGAGACGGCATCAAGCGGACTCAAGGAGTAGACATATAGAAAGCTGAAAGTATCAGTATGTGTTCATAAAAGTATCCAATTGAAACATTGGAATACTACGTACTTTTTGACCAGGTTGTGACCAATAACTGATTATTAATTTCCTTCACACTCTTCTTGGTTGCGGTCATATGGATTCATTAAAAGACGGACATTTCGTATACGACTTTGGATGTTTTGAGGCTGAGCTGTAAACTTTAATGAGCGTGGCGGCAGCGATGCGCATTTCCTTCGCTCGAGGCAGAGGCTTATTTTACAATAATACACTGTTCTGACAAATGTAATGAATCACCATCATGAAGGGATGGAACTTGCTATAATGTTTGACTTTTACCATTTTCCATATTTAGTGTTGTTTCATTTGACTGCTATATTGAAACCCCATTTAGATCAAATTGACTTTGGAGGTACTTTTTATTGACACCCCTGCCCATCATCGAATGTACTAAGATGCGATATTTGAAACCGGACTGAAACACTATGTGGCGAATTGGCGTATTTAAAATACAAAGTTGTGGATGGCATTGAAACATTGCATTAAATAGAATTTCCTTAAGATAGTCATCGAGATAGTTGCATTGAAAGCGACCGGGGGTTCCACAACTTTTACGCATGCGGACGCAAGTAGTAAACTTTTTTCTTGATTATGTACAGAATAATAAACATAAAATTAGGTCTAAGTTCAGTAGGTATTTTCAAATCGTTGGTTGGTGTAATGGAAAAAGTTCTATAAATGCATGCTGGACGTTTTAGGATAACACCTACTTCGCATATGGATTATCTGTCTGTCACGAGGTCCGAAACGTGCGTGGTTACTGAGCTGGGGATGGGGTAACATCCAAATACTTGAAACCATTTTCAGTTTGAAACTGTCTACTGTATATTCTTCTGTACGTAATCTAGAAAACTTTTTATTATTTACGTTCCGTATGCCTTGCCTTTAGGTAAAGACTTTTAAAAATATTAATTTAATTAACCATTAATTACAAAAAGTATTGCGGATAAAGTCTATTTTGTATTCCTCGAGGAGAATAACAGCGTGTTCAAATTAAAGACTGGCCGTTCATACCAACTTCATCACAAGGTGCTTGATCGGGAAAATAAGTTGGAAGAGAAATTTCGGTGACAGTTAGAACTGGGGCATGATTTCTTTTTGGCGTTCTTTCAATCAACTCTCCGAAAACTTGTAGTACAGGTCTCGGCACACGATTACCATTTGAATAGCCATTTACCATCTTCCTAGTTTCTAAAGGAATGACAGGAATTTTTGACATAAAAAAGGACATATTAAACCATATCCCAAAATAAGAATATCCGGTTAATATGGACAAAAGGTCAATAGAAAATATGAATTCGCATTTAAAATTGAGAGAAATTAATTTCGCAATGCGAATTTGTATTTCATATTGAGAAGAGAAAATTTCGATTTTTTTTTTGAATTGGTGAAAAGAAAAGTTGATATTGAGATTCCTCCATTTGATATTAAGAATTTTCTATTTAAAAATGAGAGAAGTTCGTTTTGATAACGAGGTTGTGCGTATGATTTTGGGAAGTTAGCAGTTGTAATTAAGAATTTCTCTGGTCATTTTGGATTAGAACACTTAGGAATGGGATGCGCCAGTCCACTGGCTATTAAGTTAGTAATTTTGTGAGACTAAAATGAAAAGGAAATTTTTGTTAGTAAGCAATAAGTTCATATCCCAAAATAGTTTTCTCCAGATTTGTTTAGAATGCCGCCAAAATGTCAAATGTTGACAGGTGAATGTTACCATTTTCTGGTTAAAATGACGCATTTGCAATACATATTTAAGCCAAGTGTCTAACGCTTATTGCTTGAGTCAACCAAGAGTATTTTTGGGTTCCTAAATTGCATTTTATTTGCAGTAGATAATCATTTTGCGACTTTTGATTATAAATTCGAATTGCGATATAATCACCGACATTTACAAAATGAAAAATACGACAAATGGTATTATAACACCCAGAAGAAAGCGTTTGAAGTACCGGGTGCCTTTTTGGGCGAATGAGTCTATCCTGCCGGCTGATGGACACGATATCTGTGTTAAATCTATATGCAATTTTCCAAAATTAGGTACAGACCAATAATTTTGCTAGACCGTATCCAAGTGTTGTAAATGATACCTCCTAAACAAATTGACCGATATTTCGAAATTCAATTTGTTTCCTAAAACTCCTCATTCATTGACTTTTACCCGTTGTATTGGTTCATATTGCGTTACAGACCCTTTTTGGTACCTTTGATAAAAATAATCGATGCAATTTTTATATTCATAAACTCATACTTTTATGTGGGTCTCAAAACGTAAACGGAGCGCATTGCTGCACCCATTAAGTTCCACCCCACACAAATTGGAAGACTTTCGCGAATTCAATCTTCCTCCTTCATTTCTAATTAGAGGGCTGCAATAGCATAAATTTTAGTCCATTATATTGGTTTATATTTCTCTGTAGAAATCGACCTGAGAACAATCGACCAAGAAATCGATAACTGATTTAACCCACATATAATATCATTTTATCTTTCCAGCTGTTGTTTAAATTTAGGGAATTAAGCTTAGGGAATGAGAATGGAGGGCATTGACATCGTCCTTCGACTGGTTTATTTGCATTACAATGCATAGCAAAATTTAAAAAGTTAACCAAACCGAGCTCTCTGGTAATTTCCATACTAATTACATAGATTAATCCATATACGAGGGCCGTCCAAAAC
The DNA here is from genome assembly GCA_019455685.1 of Philornis downsi. Taxonomy (NCBI): domain Eukaryota; kingdom Metazoa; phylum Arthropoda; class Insecta; order Diptera; family Muscidae; genus Philornis; species Philornis downsi. Next base: position 1,288,664 of record JAHXMU010000099.1, on the reverse strand, counting down.
TAGTTCAGTGCCAGCAGTCTGAAAAAACTTATTTTGGTGGAAAGTGGCTATTTGAGCCAACAGTAAGTTTGAAAACATGGGAAAAATTTGTCACCGTTATGTATTTCAATATTTCATTTGATAAGTCTCAGTCTAACCAATTTTGAACCGAAATACATTCAACTCTGGGGGAGTCTGCTCCTTCGTTTACGACCGTAAAATAGTGGGTGGCAGAGTTTAAACGAAGATAAATCGAGCTTCCAAGATAAATCCCGTAGTGGACCACCAATTGAGGTGTCCACGCCAGACACGGTTAAGAAAATGTACAAAATGATATTGGGCGATTTTCACCAATTGAGGTGTCCACGCCAGACACGGTTAAGAAAATGTACAAAATGATATTGGGCGATTTTCGGCTGAAAGTGTGTGAACTAACTGAAAAAGTGCTACACATCGTACATTGACCGAAGATTTGAAGATAAGAGAGTTGTGCGCAATATGGCTGTCGCGCTTCTATAGAGCAAAAACAGCGTCGTGAAGATGCTTCAGTAGAGTGTTTGGCGTTGTTTCACGACAATAAAGCTGAATTTTTGCGTCGATTTATAACCATGGATGAGACATGAGTCCACCACTTTACACCTGAGACGAAGAAACAGTCAAAGCAGTGGACTGGAATGAGAGAATCGTGTCCAAAGGAGGCGAAGGTTCCATCTGCAGGCAAGTTCATAGCATCTGTTTTTTTAGGATGTGCATGGGATTATTTTTACTGATTACCTTCAGAAAGGAAAAATCGCCAATGGAGAATATTGTGCTAATTTATTACGTCATTTAGCTGATAAAATTATGGAAAGAATGCCGCATTTGGTGAAAAAGAAAGTGTTCATCAAGACTGTGCTCCAGATCACACATCCACTATTGCGATGGCCAAAATTAATGAATTAGAGTTCGAATTGTTCCATCAAGCACCCTATTCACCAAATTTAGCTCCCTCGGACTATTTTCTATTTCCAAAATTGAAAGAATGGCTTCATGCTGAAAGATTTGTCAGCAATGAAGAGGTGGTGTCCGCGGTTGATGGCTATTTGACAGTTGATGGCTGTTTGACATTTCTTACTATAAATATCGCTTTTGAACATCACCGGAAAAAGTGCATCGATCCAAACGGAGATTATGTTGAGAAATAAGGAAAATTGTTCCCAACTTGTGTGTGTCTTCTTTGTTATGTCGGCTAGTCTTGGGACCGCCCTCGTATTCTTAGAATCGTATCTTTTATTCAATCACACTAAATTCAGTATAATTTAGAACAGAAGTTTGTTTGAAAATCGTAATTCTGCGAATATGCTACCACACATATAAATTAACTAATTGATTTTAAATCAGTGGCTCGTCTATAATTTATAAGCCATGGACTGCATAAAGTTATAATTTTGCTCATTTTATCGTCTTTTAGTGTAGAGTTTTTCCACAAGATCCTACTGATTTACCAAATTCCTTCTAGACCTCTTTCCACTTTTGCAAAAGGACGTTGAGTTTTGAGATGTACCGAGAAATGGTCCGATATTTTCAAAAATGTATATTTTTTTTGTTTGTGTTGGCGTATTTATTAGTGCAATTTGTATTTGTCTATCTCAGCAGCTCCTGCTTTTATCCACTCTTTTTATATTTAATTTAATAAGGACTAGCTTAATGATGAAATGTGCCAAATTTTAAGTAAATGTTTAGTCGTTTACAAACAAGTAATACTACTACGTTAATCATTTTGTATTAAATTAAATACGCATAGCTTGTAAAATCTTATATCTTTTTTTTTTTGTTTGAATTATGATGAATTACATTCAATTAGATGATTTTCTAGGATAATTAGCTGTTAAATTAGTTTGAATTTTATTAAAATACAAAATTAAATTGAAATGTATTGAATTGAATTAATATTATTTAGTGGATATTTGGCATAAATTGTTAAAATTAACTATTTATTTGTTAGTGTAAAAACCATTTCGAACAACTTTGTAACGCAAAAACCTCTTACTTTGCTGTGAATAAATGGCCACACCATGATGGACAGAGGTGTCGTCGTGAATATAACCGACTTATTCTTGTAAGTAACAAAAAAATCAACGTTTTCTTGTTGTTTCAATTCCTCTTGTAAGCATCGAAAGGTGGTGTAATTCCAGACATCCTTCGCTTCAAATACCTTAAAAAAGAAACTAAGTTCTCTCTTTCCCTTGATCTCCAACATAAAAAGATCTCAAAATTATACACAATTATTATAAATATTTCATATTAAGCAAAATCTTATCGAGTTTGAACAAAGAATATCCAAGAAGATTTGCAAATCAAAGATTATCGAAATCCATTCCAATCCACTCAGACGCTAACGTACTAAACTATACGCATCATATATTCAGTCAAAATGAATGACTGCATAAATAACTACCCCGTATAAAAACCATCATAGTAAAAATAATATTTTAAAGTAGTCCAACACTGTTAGTAAAATGCAAAATCAATTGGATAATAACGGTAGTTTAATAAAAAAATAAATTATACGAAATGGAAAAAGCAAATACTCGTAATTTAACAATCATGTAATAAACGGCCCTACAGCAAAGGTTTTGGAATCCTGGACATACTCGTATGCAGTAACTTTGTAATGTTTGTGTTGCTGCGGCTATGAAATAATTGAATGAGAATTAACAATAAATATAACGATGGCGAAGGATAAACATATGCACACATTCGGAAAATTAATATTGATTTTCAATTTGCTGCTGAAAGTTAAAATCTCTCTTTGTTATCAGTTTGCGAATGTTGGCATTTAGTTTGAACAGAGGAGTGGCTCAAAGAAGGCGCCACAGCCAAGAGTTGTTAAACAACCCAAACATTAACCCCTCCTAGTGTACGCCGTCAGTTGCGAATGTCTGCCTGATGTCGGTGGTGGCAGACTTAATTAATTAAAACAGGGTGGGTAATTAACTTTAAATTACAAATTATTTTGCACAAGCAATAAAAATTGAATGATATTTAAACACGGTAATCACTTAAAACAAAAGGTGAAAAAATACAAATTAATGAAGTTCTTTATTCATTTATAATGCAAAATGAAATGGATAAAAAATCACTAATAGTTTGGATTCAACCATGGGTGTTACTTATTTAATATGAGAGAAAAATATTGATTTTCACATTTGAAAGTAAATTGAATACGTTTTTCATTTCATATTTTCAAACATAACATGTACTTTGCTGTAAAAAAATTTTAAAAAATTATGTAAAATTTTCAATTGGCCTACTAGAGTTAGTATCACCGACTGAGAAATGGATGAGGTCTTATATACCAGCTAAAGCTCATGTATCTTAAAGCGATATCTTATCCATATTATAAAGTATACAAATTGGGTAAAAATATCCTTGATTATCGTCCACCATTCCAGGATGTACTTTGGTTCTGTTGATAGTTGTAATATTTTTATGGATTTCATTATAAAGTATCAGATAAGAAAGTATCAGAATTGGCGGTGAGAGTAATTTTCCTAACGCTTATTGCCAGCACCTTCTATGCCAATATAATATGTAGCGAATCTCATACTTTTAGCTTTGACAGTTTATGAGATGTAGTGATTTAAATCTGTGTGTAATATTTGCGTAGCTACGACATAGCAAATGTCAATTTCGTGATTGCAATATGACCTTAAATTTTGAAGACAATTGTTTTGGCCGCTACATCTATGTTACAAATAGGAGCGTGGTACTCATATTTTTGCGGTTTATTGAATTGGACATCCCAGTTTTTACCGACATGTACTTTACTCGATCGCAGCAACAGCCTATACAACAAATATCATATGTTTACCTTTTACAGTTCTTAATGTTAGGGTGTTCAAAATGTTAAGACTAGATTTCTTACCATAGCTTATGACAATTCCGTGATGAATAGTAATTTACTTCTCAATTTTTATGACGATCGGACAGTAACTGTGGCCGCTAGAGCGAATTGTTTAAAAGGGTTATGGTACCGTCCGCTTTTTGTTCAGACAGATTTCTTTGCATATCAGTGGCATACATATGAGTTAAATAGCATTTTTATACCGCCAATAGTTTATATTATATAGCCGTTTAAAATGTGAAGTTGTGTGGGAGGTACCACACCCCTATATTCAATATTATCATAGTATAGCATTTCTAAATTCCGGAATTGATTATGATTTTCTGTTCAATTTTTGTGGCTTTAACCGCAGTAGCTTTGGCCGGTATAACGAATGTTTAAAAGGGCTATGGCTCGCCCACTTTTGGTTCGGACGATGTATCAAATTGTTAAGTTGTGTGGGCGGTACCACTCTAGTTTTTCCAATCTTATGAGACGTTTGTGATTGACAGCAGATTGACATGTCGTTATATGTTTATGACAATTGCTTTAAAAAGGGGCGAGACACTGCCCACTTTTTACAACAACATATTTTCTTTTATATCAGTAGCGTACATAAGAAATTTTTTCTGTATACCCATAATAATTCATCTGATATATTCGTTCAAAATTATAACTAGCTATATGTAGCTCTTGATTAAGGCCCCAAAAAGGCCCCCTGAAATCGCAAATAACAATCAAAAGTTAACATTTAGGGAAAGTTTGCACTTTAATATTTAAATTTAAATACGCCAGCAAAATTATTGATTACAATGAAGTAATTGCAGGAGCCCTTGCAGTGATAAAGAACTAGTTCTATTTTCGGTTCTATAATCGATTATTTTTATTTGAGTTTTCCAAAACCCAACCAGTTATATTAAGCAGAAGTAGAACATGAACGTACCATAAAACAGTTGTTTGATAATGTTTCAGAAATATCACAATTTAGCAAATTGGTCTAGTAAAGAGAGTTCGTTTCTTATGGAGTTTTTGTCTTGAGTGATTCCACAGTATCTTTGCCTGGTTTTTGTTATATGAAAACAGGAACACCTACAATATAATTAAAATAGAATCGCTCCTGTAGTTAAACTAGATTCGTAGCGACCACTATTGAGAATAATACGGGAAAATACTCGTATTTCGATAGAAACTGTAGTCACGGTAAGTGTGAATATGCACCGTTTAATAAAACATATACTCGTATGCCCTTAGCATGTTCCACGGAACATGTTCTACAATAAGTTATGCTTAATCGGTCGTTACTTAAGAATTTGTTCTAGAATATATGACAGTTGCAACAAGTTCCAAACATTATTGCTGGGACGTTCACAGTGCTGGCAATTGCACATTACAGAAACAAATCCATATTAATTGTGTCACGTTATTACTGCTTGAGATCTTACAATATGAACAGGAATTTTGGTAGAAAGGATTTAAATTCGCAATTAAACCACATGAATGCATAGATGTTGTGTCCCAGGCCCAGAATTCGGCCACCAAATTATTAAAAATATATCAGATTTGTAAAATCTGTACTGTTGGAGTAGCGAAAAATGCTTTTTTGCTTTGACAGAGTTGCCAAAATTGGAAAAACTGGAGTGGTACCGCCCACACAACTTAACAATTTGAACGACCATATCTCATGAACTATTAGACGTACAAAGTTACGGTTTCATACACCTTTTATAAATTCGTTATACCGGTCAAAGCTCTTGCGGTTAAAGCCACAACATTTTGGTATTTTTTGAACATTCAGAAAAACGTATTCCACTGGAACGGTGAAAAATGTGGTTCGATGAATTGAGAAATGGAGTTCGATTTTGCGAATCTTCTCCCGACCTATTTCAGCTAAGCTAATGCGATATTTAAGTATGTTATTATTGCTTCAAATATTTAAATGTCACAGATTTTTAATCCCAAATTGTTACAGGAAAGGGGAAGAATACTCATTGTCGAAGACATCGCCAAGATTTATACTTGTCGCACAGGCAAATTGACATTACAAGTAATCGGCCAGCTTCGGCATTAGACAATTTGATCAGCCCCAACAAATTTTGCAAGCTTTATTAGTTTCTACTGGAATATAAAAAACTCAACTGCATTCAAAATTGAATCTGAATTGGAAATAGTAATTTGCACATATCGAGTATATTAAATTTTAGCTAAAACCAATAGCCTGGTTTGGCCAGATTTGAGGTCAATAAAAAATTGGAATATACAAAAGAAAAAAAATGTACTTTCCGCCAACTGAATATATTTTCAGATTATACGTTGAAGGTGCAGACGGTTCTAACTGTTGAGCAATTTTCCACAAAGCTGGCCTATGAAAGCTGTTCTCTATCCGTGTGGGCTGCATTCAGTTACAACACAACTGTCAAACGGCACATTTCTGAAGGTACGAAGTCAGAAAATTGCATCGCGTTGTGGGATACAATTTTGTTTGAATTTTGAAGGATAAACCCTCTTCAGATGTAATTTTCAGCAGAGCAGTGACTCTGAAACTTGTCGAGGACTAACTTTTTGTTCAGTATAGCTGTCGTTTCAGATGTAATCGGAATAATTGCCATATTCTCCGGAGTTGAACTCGTTTGTGGATATGTAAAGCAACCCCATGGCTGATCCACGTAGGATCTTATCAAGATTTTCCAAGAAGGATGGAATAATATCACAGTTTTGCACTTCAATAAGTGGTTGGTTCAGTAGCAAGTCGAAGTTTTGATAAATATAGAGGCAGAACTTATTGGTAAAGATGCGCTTTCATCCACAGACACTTTTTCTTTAATCGAAATTCATAGCATTTCATATTGTCGGAACAATAATTTGTTGTTTAGCATATGGTCAAAGTATCTTTTCAATTATACGCATATAAAAGATTCAGTTATTATTTCAAACGTGAATACTTTTTGCATCCGTAAACCACACGTAAGTTGTTATAACTCGGAAAGAAGGTGCTTTTAATTGGATTTTACGGAGTGTATATGCAAAATATATAAATAACAGGTACGACAAGTTAGACAAGACCAGTGGGAAACGTGAGTATTCAAAGTTTTATCTAGTAAACTGCAAGTCCCGAAACGTTCAACACCTAGCAGTAGATTTTGAAAAACAGAAGTAACAGCAACGAAATGAGACTATACGCAACTGTTCAAAATCGAGTCTCTAAAACTAAAATTCAAAACTAATAAAGCTGTCACCTTTTGGAAATAAAACAGCTTGTTATTGCGAAGTAATTAAAAAACGAAATACGCATAATAAAGGCACAGAAGCAGTAAAACAATATTGATACACAGATGGAAAACAAATTTATTTATATGTCTCCCTGTAATTGAGGTGCGTTTATTATTTCTACTTATGGACATGGCCAGTGTAATCCGATTAAACTGATTTGTGTGAAACTACATGTAACTTAACATACAATGTAATAGTCACAGTCTAAAGTAGAGATTGTTTTTAGTTTTCAGGGATGATTTTCATTTATTTCTGCACCGCCGTCCTATGAGAAACACTTGAAAAATCTTCGCCGGTCACATTATAAATTACAGCGTATTGTGCCAGCTGATAGCAAAGATAAACTATGGTCGCAAATTTGAAAAAAAGCGCCACTTTTTTCAAAATCTTGTTTTTGAGGCAATAGTTTGGAATGAAAATGAAGAAAATCTAATTTGTACCCTGTTTGTACTCTAATTTGTGCTGTTATTCACTTGGGAGTTCAGAATTTCGCATAAAGCTCATGACTTGCCACTTTCGGGCAAGGGTTTCCTAGTAACATCATTAGACATCCGTTTGATAGCGCCTAAAGTGAGAAGGCTTAAATGGGATGATAACATCGATGTGTCTTAAGCAAGTAAGTATTATCCGTACAAGAACTATACGAGTACTCCTATATCGTTCTTCATTGGCAGCCCCACGACGCCTCTAAGCTGCCTATCTCTGAAATATCCACAGCCTACTCCAAAAAACTTTTTTAAAAACACAGCAAAACTGTGTTCTCGGCAATTATTGCAAAATCAGTAATTGGGGATGAAAAATTGCGCTCAGACAATCAATCCCTGGTACGATAAAGGAACTGCCTTTGTTCTTTCAACATTACAAATTGGAAGAACTATGTGAAGCGACGACCCAGTTTGGTATTTTTCATTAAAGATAGGCAAACATTTTAAGGAGCAAATATATTCTAATTGAGGAATTAGGCAGGTTGGTAGCCTATCGTGTCAGACACGATTATAAGGAAATCTGGTATTAACTCATGTGATGTTGCGTATGCTGACGATATAGACATCATTGGCGGAAATTTGCCGAACGTTAAAGCAGCCGCCTTAAGTAGTGAGAATTTGTCAGTAAAAGTAGGCTTGGCAGCACAAGGAAATAACAACGAATTATTTGTTTCGATGATTAAATAGTCCCTAATCGTTTGATTTGGCGCTGCGGTAACTTCTACGACTACAACTTTGGAATGGTGAATGAATTCCTTCCTGGGCTTCAATGGCAATAAGAGTAACCATATTAGAAATTAGAGGAATAGTATTGCTACGAAGCCCAAATGCGCAGCCAACAGGCGATTTAGTAGTCAAGCTTTATCTCGAGAAAAATCATTGATAGCGAATCCGATTGATCAAAACTACTCTGAAAGGGATAAGTTCTTGAACTTGGTGCGGCCGGTTGGAGAAGGAAGGCAAAATACCGAAGTGCTTGAGATTGTTTCTAACACTGACTTATGACAGATAAGAACGCCTGTTCCAGTCGTCGACTAAGTAAGGAAGTATTTTATATATATCCTAATATAAAGTGATCCCTTTGTGGATTGGGTTTTTTGCATTTTGACATAAAAATTCACACGGAAATTTGTAGCACTAAAGAAAGTTGTAGGCGCCACGAAAGCTCGAAAAAAGAACGTTAAATGTTAATATTTGATATCGGACAAGAGCAGTTTTTAGTTAGATTTAATTTCAATTGCTTCAGTATAACTTCAAAATTTATCTTGGGATATGTTCAAATAGAGTTAAGGAGATGCGAAAACAATATTTTGCTTTAAGTTGACGTGCCTGCCATGCACTGGATTCAAAAGTATATAATAAAATTCACGAGCCAAAATATTAAGATCGTACAGAACACACTATAATGCTGCCATTAATAAAAAACTTGAACACAAATATTGGATATTTCTGCTTCAACATTTCTGTTTAGCTTCCTTATAAATGAAAATCTAGTGAGTAAAGAATTGTTCGAAACATTTCACCAAAAAAAGTCAAACCACGGAGGCAAATATTCGCCACAATTTTTGTGAGGAAATGGTGAACATTTTAATAATCACCTACGAATTTAACACAGGCTTTCTCTAAGACGGAAGCAGTTATTTTTTATGATTTGTCTTCTTTAAATTTTAATAAGGAGTACTTCTTCTGGTGTACTTTTCTATTCGTTGAAGCACCTTTTTTTCAACATTTTTTTATTCGATCAATTGAATTCCAAATATTGTTTCTTCTAAATACAGCCCTCGAAATACTTTCTTAGATATACATATTGGTTTGAGTCAAACAAACATGGAAGTTTTCTATAAAAATGTGATATTAAAATTTAAATTATAGTATTTAACGTTCTTTTAAGTTTGTATCCGTTCAACTAAGAAAAGAAAATATAAAATCATTATTGGTTTTTGTTACGGCACCGTGGTAGGGATATTGCAGCTGTTGTCATAAATATAATTATGTGAATTTGGATCAAATTAAGTTCTCGAAATTTAGATGCAGTTTAGCTTATTCAGCTCCACTTAATTTTTGGGTGCGGCATAAATGTGCTTCATTGGAAGTGATAAATAGGCGTCTGTTGCATTTTTGGAAATGGGAAAAAATGTTATTCTTTCAGATTTATTCTAGAACGTTATTTCCATTAAAAAATTGCTTATTCTGTCACTATTTTTCTGAATTTAACTAGTAGTTTAGCGTACTTTCATTGTTTCAAAAGACACGAATACATTAAGTGAACGAAATCGGGCGAACAACAAATATTAAAAAATTAAATTTAGACTTTAAATATATCAATGTAGAAGACCAGTAATACATAAACCAACAAGAAAGGAAAACAGCTATTTTAAAGTAAATTGCTAAATCTATTAAGGCGGCACGAAAACAACAATCAACAGCCTATCATTGAGCAACTTAATAATTTGTACAGGTACAAAATTTGCAACAAAAATAGAGTTGTGTCTGAGGCAGAGATACGACAGATTATTAGGAAATTACAATAAATATTGCAATACGAATACGAAATAAAAACCCCACTAAGTGCAGAGATAAGTTATGCCTTTTTAAAGGTAACAGTTTAATTAATATCCTTGTCCATGTTTATCTTTCCTGTTCAGCCTACTACGATATTACAAACACAAACATTTAGACCAGACACAAAAGGGCGGTTTTCGTTAAATTTAAATTGAAAACTTTTGTTAAAGGAGCAAGACAATTTGTGCTGGTGAAATATACACTACTTCTACTTCACTTCCTTCTTTGTTGAATTTCGGTAATTTTCAAGATTTCTGTATTGAGATAACTTGGAGTAAAATAATTAGTTTTTATTGCTCATACTTTCAGTTTATTTTGCCACCCATGACTTTCAACGTATGTATTTATTTCAGTTGTAATTTAAATGTAGGGATGTTCTGTCGTTATCTATTTGATTTACCTATTTTGAATTGCAATCTAAAGCTAGGGGGCGATCAGAAATTTCTAGTATTTAATGTCGCTCAGTTCAGTAACTGTCGGTTTGGGTTGATGCAAAATATCAACGGTGACAGAAAAAGCATGCAAATTTCTAAGTTCTCATTAAAATATATTTCGAATCAACGCACAATAAAAAAAGCAAAATTAAAAATTATCGTATTTCTGGATTAATAAATTCTCCCTCTTAGAAATTATTGACGAATCACCGATTTTTGCTAAATCGATCAATCTGTATGTCTACTACCGTAAAAAGTTAGCAATACAATCCACTTTCTATTGTTGAACTTTATTCACTCAAATAAGTCTCAAATAAGACCAAACATACGATATAATCGATAAAATCAAAGTTACTGCAGTTTACGCAAAGTCTAATGTCAGTAAATGAGTCATTTGCAGGAGAGGTATCAGAAGCATGATTGGCAGGTAAGTTTTCATTCCCAGATTCAATTTTTCTAAACGTTTGGCGCACAGTAATTTGGATTGAATTTAATACAACTGAGAAATGAACTTAAATCGGGCATTTATATGGCGATTTTTTAAAGTCCTACCAAGCGGTCAAAATTTAAGTTACTGCCGTCCTCGAATTAGGTGCTACAGAAGGAAATTAGAGTTCCAAATTTCGCTTAATTCGTATAGAAGGTATCAGAAGGCATCCAGAAGAAGCACCAAAGTTATGAAGGATAAAACCGCTGCCCTCCCCACGATATTAAAATTGTTTTGGAGGATTTTTAGTCTAACATATTATTATTATTTTTATTTTATTATTTTTAGTCTAACAATCAGAAAATTCGGTTTATATAACAACATCATCGAAAGATTTGCTAACGAGGAAGAGTTGGAGTTTTCGGTTGATGGCTGTCGAACTCGTTAGACAGTTCTTACTACAAATAAGGTATAGAAGCTATTGAATATTGTTGGAAAAGGTGTATTGTGCTAAAACGAGATTATGTTGTAAAAAAGATGAAAATTTTTCCAACTTTTTTGTGTCTTCTTTGTTAGGTCGGCTATTGGTTAATTTACGGTCGGTGGTGGTTAATATTTTCCAAAAGGGGAAACTTTTAACTCTGGCCGTTGTTATGCAAATTAATTTAATTTAATTAAAAGTTAATAAAAACTAATAATTTTTGCAGAAAAAGCGGGCAAATTCATTGTATTATTACGATATATGAGCCAAAACCGTTTTTAGCGGCTGCAGTACTGTAGTACTCAATTCAAAATGTGATATCCGTCAAAATGAAATATAATTGTCTTTTGGTAGAGATGCACATTTTTGATTTAGTCCGGCGAGTTCGTTTTGGTTGTAAGTAAAATTAGTACACTTTGCATCAGCACATGGTGACATTTTAAACAAATCACCTAAACGAATTATAGCAACTTCATTGCGAAAATATACGCGACGTTGCCTTTTTCGTTTGAATTTTAAGGCGGCAATAATGTAAATTGTATTGAAGAGGCTTTGGTGACTTTGATGTTATTCGATTGTTCGGAGTATGAAAAACTCAAATAAATTGAATTGCTTAAGCGTAATGTATATTAGAGCGACAATGACGGAATAAGGGCATGTGATGTACAGGTACATACATTTTCAATGCAACGAGAAGATTTTCCTGGTCATATCGTTTTCTTTTACAGTCAGTGCTACCTGTTGAAATGTTGTTGTATTGTAATAATCACACATTATTTTATGTTTTTGTTGTCTTTTTGAGCTGAATTATGTGAGAACGATACGTAATCCGAAAAACACACATCAATATTGACTCGGCAGAAACTTCGGGAGCTTGGTTAGAAGTTTCTTATGCATCCACTTTATCATCCGGACGTGTTATCAAATGATTACCACCTGGTCTTGTTTATGGCAAATGACTTAGCTGGTAAAAATTCACTTCAACAGAATCTTTTGAAAATCGGCAGTGAAATTTTTCTTTTCTTTTTTTTTTTGGCAAAAGGGACGAGAGTTCCTGTGAGAATGCCATGATGAATTTATGGCAACAAATTATCCCACCAATTGGTGCATTTTGGCCTAAATCGGACCATTCTATTTATGTTAAATGAAGTCTTCAATGTCATGCAAAAATTATGGATTTCTCTTTACTATACTTTGTATATGGGAACAACTAATAAAGTTTAAAACGGGCTAAATTGGTTGCGACACCGCCAACACTTTTGCACAATACACAAATATGCCAGTATAGGGTAACGATCAAACATGCTTATTTAATATTCAAATGGTTATCTTCTTTAAATTTGTTTAAAAATAATAAAGCATTACAAAACTATGTCTATAACATTTCATTATGCATGTAGATCACATTATTAAATGATGAATTGAATTCATGATGACCTCGTCATTGCCGTTTATAACATGAACATCATTAAGACCGAATTACTTTTTGATATACCAATGAAACCAACCGTAGAACAGACGACATACAATGGAAAAAATCTTTGGACATAAAAAGGAGATAAATATTCTCAAACTCTCACTTGTGCATATTTGAAAAGGCAGTGTAAAATGTTACAAATAGTCTTAGCCAGTTTCTTTTTGGTTTTACAATTTTGTGCCATAAACTGGACAATAAATGATCTGGCCATTCGTAAATAAAGAGATTATGATGATTATAGCAGTGTCCACAATAATATTTTAAATATGAAATATTTTGTCTGGAATCTTCCTCAATGAAGTAATAGAAACTAATGATTTGATTTCAATTCTTCAACTAGTTTTCAAAAATAAAAAGTCGACTAGAATTGATAGAAGGTGGGAAATGCTCATAATTAAAATGACATTTAATTTTGTGATGTAAAATATCATAATAATTCTGCTGCACCAGTGGTGGCTGCGATCATCGATGTCATCTCTAGTAATATTAGATATTCTAAAACTGTTAAAGATTGTTATGTACAAGCAAGTATGTTAGCTGTATCTTGGTGGCATACAATTTATTTATTTATTATTATTTGTTGTATTTATCGGTTACAGTTCTATGCTAATGTTTAGAGAAAAATGCATTTTATTAATTTGGAAATTATCTTAGCTGGAATATGTTGACAAAAAGATATTATGTCGAAAAGATGTGATCAAAGCAATTTAACAACTGAAATTGTGTGCCACAGTAACCTACGCATTCAGTTTCTTAAACAAATCAATTCCAAACGCCTGATGCGACCCCCGTAGTGTTCATACCGGAACAAATACATACTCGAAAAACAACAAAATTCAAAATTAAAAAATTTATATATGATAGCTCTGCAGGTAATTGAAACAATGAACTCACTCATATAACTATAAATATTCTACTAAAGATTAATGATTAATGGAAATATCAGACTATGCGTTTCAAATATCAATTCAGATGTCTTGAACCACGAAAGAAGTAGCTTTGTGAAATAAAATCTGAGAAAACAATTCCTCTGCTTGGTTTCTGTATCACTATTGCCGCAGGAATTATACCCTGTGGTCCGAAAGTAAAACCAGCTTGTATTTTTTGAAATAATGTTTATTTTTTCGATCTTCGGTGTCCTCCGTGCGATCTTTTGAGTTTAGAAAGGAACCAAATTGTTGTAAAATCATGGTGATAAAGGAGTGAATATGGTGATAAAGGAGCAAACAGACAATGCAGCGTGAGATGCCTCGTTATTACGGTGCACAAAAATCCGATCACTTTTCCGGAATAGCTCCACTAAAAAAAAACATTTGGCTCAGCGGAAGAAACTCATAATGTGCAATACCAGAATATTCGAAGATAACTTTTAGTGTAGCCTTAATTTGTGAGCGACTATGGCGTAATTCTTTCGGTATATCCTCACCTTTGGCACGATATTCACCCGATTGGTTTGTTTTTTCCGGATTATCTCCCGTGTTCATGCATTTTATAATGTGCTGGTAGTCAAATCTGAACACGACAGTCTTTTTCGAAAAGGTTTGGTGTTTTTGCTATCGATCGATATATGACGCGTCTAAGGTTCAAAGTATTATTTCAAGTGGAGTTAACTGCTGCGTTTGAAATGCCGATTTCGTTCGCAAGAATAATAATTTTTAATTGTCCATCCCGGATTTGATGGACGTGATTTCCATCGGTAGAGAATGTCGGTCGTCAGAGAAGTTCTTCATCCCATTTTCACCTCTTGTGGACCCAGTGACATTTACGATGCGAAATTTGGCACAGATGTCTGTCATAGTGCTGTGAACTTAGAAAAATATATCTGAGATTCGATATATCCGCTCAATTTAAACTGAATATTGGCCCTGTCTCTTATAGTTTTATATATCAAAAAAACGTTGTTTCTTCATGTAAATATACGATATATACATATATACAGGGAACCTGGCAAACTTCTTTTCGCCTAACATTCAACTAATGAGCAGATTTATGTTTTTAAAATTACTACTAAATTATTGAATTCAATTTTGTGACCACGTTTAATTGACCGTGAGAAAAACATGAATTTCCTCGATTTAGAACACAAACATTCAAGGTGATTTGTTAATCGTCATGGCGAATGCAAAACGAATCGGAAATTGAAGTCGTTTAAACTCAAACGGCATATCGGTTTGGATCATCGGAATCCTTGGAATGAGTCCTTTCTCACTATTGAGATTCCCTTTGAGTGTCGCCGCGTAAATCATATTGATCATCAGTTTAGTCATCACCAAACGCGTTCTGTTGCATAGTTTTGGTTGGTTTAGATTTCAGAATTTGATTACTATGGAGCCAACCTTTAGTCGTAAATTGTGCGGTGGTGAGCCAGGCACATCCAAGGAGTTTAACAATTCAATAGAATAGTTGGTGGCTTCATCTGCGTTCGTTACACAGCCAATAGATTTGAATGAATGAAGTGTACCATTGATTCCATTCCCAATTACGAAGTTTAAGTCAACCACATCTTTATTCTTAGCTGCCAACGATGATTGAGAATATGTTGTTGATGAGTTCGTTTTTCGATGAGAAGAAATGACAGAAATTTGCAGAAAATGAAATCAATCCGCACGATTCGTCGACAGGAACTCGACCATTACCGACAGTCAGCAATTGCTCAGAGAAATCTCCAGCAGATGTATCATTAAGCAATGCAAATCTCATGTTGTTTGTCAGCTGAAGTTCCTTCACATAGCGCCATAAATTTGATGATTTTAGGTAAGCTTTTATTTCATCGGCAACAATTTCCAATTACTGGTGGAAATCGCCAGACAGTAAAATCGCTGCGCCTCCAAAACATCTCGAGTGAATGCGTAGATCTTTCAATAATCCGGTTAAGTGCGTTTATGCGCCATTGTGCATGATTTTCGATACTACTAAAACTTTGGTCATTGTGGAGTAGTTTGCAATATTACATGTTGGCTGTTCAATAGTTTACAAATTTAATGGAAATTTTAATAAGGTATCCTTCTAATGCTATTCCAGAAGAAGCAACTGCAACCACAATGTTGGATTTCGCACGAATAGTGGCTAAAATTATTGACATAAGGAATGGCTTGCCATTTCCACCAGGGGCTTCCAGGAAAAATAAACCACCATTTCCATTATCAATTACTTTCATCAATGATACCATAGACTTCTCTCTACTGACTGTGAGGATCACTCGAATTTTGTTGTTATATTTTTTTTTTACTGATGAATGTCTTATTTTAATACTTACTATCCTATTCCCGACGAAGACAAATCCAAAAACACAAAAATCATAAAAATCGGTCCAGCCGTTCTTGACTTATAAATGGTGTAACTAACACGGCTTGTTTCAAATATACAGATTTGATACGAAAAAATGTAACACTCAGAAGGAATCATTTAGGGTACGAAGTATCTCTTGACGAAACCTGCTTCGTGAATTTTTAAATCGATTGAGCGATGTCCGCCCATCTATCTGGCTAACTGGCTGATAGACACGAAAATTGCTTAAAATCTTATTGAAATTTTTTACAAATTAGCATATTCTAATATTTGTAGTCGAAAATTTGTTAAATCGCTGTATTGACCTGACTTTTATGGTACTTCCCATTTCTTAGACCGTAGCAAATTTATGTTTTATAAATATTGGCAGATTTTGAAAAAATCTTCTGGTACCTCCCATACAAATGACGGATGTAACAAATTTATTCATTATTATTTGCGTTTTATTCCGTTACACTGAATTCAATCAAATTTATACTTGTTAAGCGCTTGCTAATTTTGGGTTTGAAAGTTAAAATGGATTGTATTTTTACCGTCTTCCAATCAAATCTGTTGAAATTCAATCTTTCGTCGATTCGATTTTTGTTCACTGTATTGATATCTACAACCAAGCAGCCATTTCCTCCTGGTACTTTTCATATTAGATTTAACCTATACATTCTTAGCTTCATATCTTCCAATACATAGCACCGAATTCAGTCAACTTTGGCGCAAATCATGCCTCAAATATTCTTAGTCCTAAGATTGAAAATGGACAGCAGTGCTATATCCATATTGGAAACTCCCACATTTACCGATTTCTCAAATTTTAATTTTTCTCCTATAAAAACTAATTCGAAGACTGCTTGGTAAAATTTGAGAAACATCGACCGTATAACCGCGCGGTTCCTGATACATCCTTTACAAATTACTTCATCTTTTTTTTGCGTATTCCTATATTCTTATCTGCCGTTCAATTGCACTAATTCAATATACTTTAGTAATGGTCTGCATTGATGCGCCTTTTATATTGGCCAATTTGTCAAAAATCTATCTATAATCCATAAGCAGAAGACAATATTTTGTAAGTAATTTATAGTAAGCAAGTTCAGCAGGTAGTAATTTCACTTCTGGGAACCTTGAAAGTTGCCACGCCCCTTTTGGGACTCCTCTCAACTTTGCACCAACACCAAAGGGTGAAGGCATATATGTCAGGTGAAGGTTCAGAAGGTTCAGTTGAATTGATTGATGTTTCTGGACTGGTTGGTACTTACAAACTTAATAATCACCAAACTTCAAATTTTCCTTGGCTATAAAGTTGCGTTCGACATTTAAAGCCATGTCGGAGTTTGGTATTTATACGAAGCTGAAGAGTGTTTCAGCATAATACTGACAAATATTTACAAGCATCTTATTGAACCATTTTAGACCATACAAGGAGTGACGTAAAAGGGCGTAAACATGACTAGTGTAAAATTTAGCAAAGGCATATAAAACTAAATTTTAGTATTTTACTCCTATCACATTATATGTAACATTGATCGAAAATTGTCAGATGTTACTGCAGCTTTGGCAGACTTTGAGAACGAATCAAAACAAAAAAAAAAAAAAAAAAAAATAAATAAATAAATAATCGTTTATGTAGCAAAAGATAACAAACTGTAATTTATTTATTAAGATTAAGTGCATGAATGTATGAACGAATGAAAATGCTCCAGCTAGAAAAACAATCAAAACTTGATTAAAGTCTTGGTGTTACGAATTGGAAAGAACACCTCTATCGATTGTATTGGTGTTATGAATTGGAAAATAACACATATGAGATATCATCATTGGTCCTTTTTCTTACTTTTAATTTTCTTTTTAGCTGCCTTCTAAAAATATTAATTTCTTTTTGGCGTAATGAAGAGTGATATTAAGTTATTGGGTTCCGAAGTTAAGGGAATTTAAATTGTATTATGTTTTTCTCAGTTAGGCTTTCGGAATATCTGATTTTGTACGTGTCGGTTGTATTTACGCTGATCATTTTAGATTTATGTAAATTAATACTATTTGAAATATTAATTGGGATTCACCTTCTTGATTCATAAATGATGTTTTCGCAAAAACCTTCAAGTCAGATAAAGAGTTGTTGGACATAATTTCGAATGCATATTCAAAGGTATGGAGAACATAAAGGCTTCCCTAAGACCAAATTCGCTTTTTTCATATAACAAATTCAACTAATCCTTACCTGCGAGAATGTCAATCTCATTGAACCGATATAGTGGCTATGACTACAGTGAGATTTTCAAACAAAAAGACGACTGAATCCCTTGTGGTAATCTAGAAACGGGTACTCGTTATTAGATGCAAGTCCACATTATTAATGATTAAGATAATTTGATGTATATTTATTACACCCACGGGATTTTAAAACAAACAGTGTGGTTGTGAGTACACGACAAGGATCGGGGTTGAGGACCAGTTAGCTTAAGTGCGATAAGTTAAACGAATTATAAAGTGTTCGGGTATCGTGGCTCCAGCCACAAATAATTTTAGTTGAACAAAAGGGGTGGATTTCAATGTTAGATGTCAAACGGCAGAATATTTATTTAGTTTGTTTTTTCTGGAATTGAAATGAGGAAAAAGGACACAAGAAACAATACTGGTACTCGTATTTAGAATACACAGATGTGGTAAATTTGCCTATGCAATCGACGTAAGTGTTATCTGTGACAAACATAAATAAATAATTAGAACAACGTGTACACTCTTCATGACCATAAGGAAAATGTGATGACGTAACAACTAAAATATTTTGATTTTTCATAGACCTTTTATTGTTTTTCATCTGCTGAGTCCGAATCATTAAATTGAATTTTGTTTTACTCTAAAAGTTGAGAAGTAAATATTTTTTATTTACCTACTTAGTTCATTGATACATTTATTTTATCGACTAATACATTTAACAATTTTAAATATAATAATATAAATATAAATTAAAACTTAATAAAGCTGTGAAACAGGTCGCGACACGATGATTTAAACACGCGATGCACATTCGAACCCCGATACAACCACCTTCTGTTATCTGAGCGGCGGTCACCGCGGTGTGTCGGATGAACATTTCAAGTCTCATACCAACTAATTTTCTTTAAAGCAATGATGGTTAAAAATTCTACCTTTATCCCAAGGGAAGGTGAAGATGGTAGGACAACAATGGCAATAAATTGAAGGAAGTATTTAAACTACAAGGTATCAATTGACCAAATGCGTTTTACGTTCTCGTAGAAACCTCCGTCCCCGCAGGCGAAAAAGTCGGATAACCGATTTTGACAAGCCTCTTTAGAAGCATATTTTTCATCGGCAAAAATATTCGCTATAGACAGTAACAGATAATGTGGTCATGCCATCCGGACTATAAAGTAGATGCATAAGAATCTACCAAGCAAACTCCTGGACCTTCCTTTCCTGTTGGCAAATATGGTTCCTTCTGGGCGATTGCTTCCTTCAGATTGATGGTCCAATTGTTGACAGTACAGGTCGGAATTAAAAGTTCAGACGTAGGGGTGCAGCTCACAGTAGATAATTTCCAGTCAATCTCACTAAATGCACAGAATAACTTTGCTGACCGTCAGTCTTGGCATTGTAACTATTTTCGGCAGGTCGGTCAGTCGGATGTTTTCCATTACTCTATCGATATTTTCGACAATTTGCCTTCCAGAGTATTACATGTCCTATTCAATCCTTATATTTCGAATCATTTAGTGTAACTAACCTGACGGAGTCATTTTGGACCTACCTTTATACCATAAAATATTTTTTGATTATTAAATTTGGATTGTCTGCAGTGCCATGTCCAAATTGGAACTTCTAAAATGTGAAAAAGTCGACCGTATAACCGGGCGGTTCCTGATACTTTCCATACAAAATACTTAATTTTTTTTGCGTATTCCTAGATTCTTGTCTTCCATTTAGTTGTCCTAATTCAGTACGCTTTAGCAAATGGTCTGCATTACTGCTCCCCGTACACATACCTCATATATAAATTCACCAATTCGTCCAAAATCGATCTATAATCCCTAAGCAGAAGACATAAAATATTTTTTCCATTATAAAATTTGGATTGTCTGCAGGATTCTGCGAAAATTTTATGGGATTTCTTCCTATATTGATATTTCAGTTAACCAGTTTAATCGAATATTTTGGATTGATTAATTGACTTTTAATGTATTGATTTTCCAAGACATGACATAAATCAACATTTTTGGTGGTTTCGAACAATATTTCGCAGAGTTTTTATAGTGCCGGTTCGGAATATTTCTGGAAATTACTGACTAACTTTGTAGGAATCTTGAATAACCACTATTCCTCAATGTCCGCTATTGAAGATGCTTTTGGTGTTTTATTTACTGAAATCAAGCATAACCAATCGGTCCAACCCGTCCCAGAACGTTTTTGCCTTCGCCTCTGTGCGAAATTTATTTAAATGTAGGTCAGACCAGACGATAACGTCCAACAACGTCTACACTTATTATTATTTATTCCTTTATGAGGGGAGTATTTCTTAAGGGAAAGCCCGTTTCTTCCATTTGAAAAAGTGTTGTTGTTGATCTCCAGTTAGCGAACGAACAGAACACAAAGTGAACATTATTAAGGCCAAAATGCTGGTTTCCTCCCGTTCCCACCATATGGCAACCCTACTACTTTTTCACATAACGATGCAAAAAGCCAACGCTTCTAGAACGCGCTAATTGCTATAAAAACATGCATCAGCGCAGCTGGCGTTGTGCTGGAGCTTCTTGCTTGTTCCAAAGATGTCTTCCTGGTGTCACCTATGCTTTCTCTGGGATATTTTCTACTTGCATTGTATTTTTACTCAATCTTTATCTGATAAGAATTAAAAGAATTCTAATTAAAAAAGAATTCTATTCAAAACTCTATATCTGGTGTTTTTTTTCTTTCTTCTATTTCTTTTCTCAATTGGTGAATTTCTGGGAGAAATATTGCACTTTCTAAGTCAATATTTCTGGCTCAGCTTCATAACACTTTCGTTCATTCTCAGGAAACCTCAAAAATAGCAATTTGGAATTTTCAAACACACACATAAAACCAATAATTTTAAAATATATCGTGACGGTGGAGGCAAAATTGTGTCCATGAGGGAGTTTAGAAAGACCGTGAGAGATTAAGTGTTTGATTCAATAGCAACTCACCATTTTGTTGCATTAAGAAAATTTGGAAACTGAAATCATAATTAATAAAGCGTCGTTTGCCTTTACTTTTCATTCATAAAAAGTATCTTTAATTGAATTTGGTTTTTATAAGTTCAAATTTAATACGATATATTTAAGTATTTAATCATAAATGTAAATTTAACCACTGTTTAAAACAAAAATGTATACTATCGCGTTCAAAAGAATGCCAATTTAAACAAGCCAGGTATAACGAATTTCTGAAATAAAATATTAAATGTTACGTTTCTGAATTTTACTGTTGCTGACATCTGTGCCACATTTCACATAACAAATGCCATTAGAATTTAAGCTATTTCACCGATTCTAACAAAATGTGATTTTGTTGAGCAAAGAAGTTGCATTAAATTTTGTTTTCCAAATGGAATTTCTTCTAGGGAAATGTCCAGGAAGCTACAGAAGGTCGGCGTGGAACAAACTTTGTTGGAAAGCTTGATGCACAAGTGACATGAATAGTTCAAAGAAGGTCGACTACGACTTGAAGAGGACCACCGACCAGTCATGTTCAACAAAACCAAGATTTGGTGCTTTAAACCGTCGATTAACAATAACGGTCATTTCTGCTAGAATTTGCAGCGACTCGATCAATTCTGTTTTAAAAGATATTTTAAGCTTCGGATAATCAATTATTGTGAAGAGGTCCTTCGCATTAAATTCAGTGAAAAGAGAGAGATTTCCGCTAGCCAAAATGCATTATGAGAGGTGGAACTTGAGTCTAAGGTGAAGCAAAACGAATGTTTGTCCAAAAAATCTAGGTTCGTTCGCCGTGCTAAGCTGTCAATAAGTAATAATATTTCAATATTAGATGTTGTTTGCATGAAGTTATTTGTAAAAAGGGGCAAACAACTCTAGGGTTTTGAATCATGATAATGCTTCATCTTATACCACATTGACTCCTCGTGGGGTTTTCCGCAAAAATTCTATTAACGTTCACAACCTCCGTATTCGTATTATTCACAACCTCCGTATTCGTGTAATTTAGCACCATAGGCTACTAGACTCAGAAGGCCGCTCCAGAGGCAGAGTCCTGAATCGATTGCAGACACTCAACAGGAGTGGCAGTGCGTGTTTCGAAGATAGTGTGGTTGTACGATTTCCGGGGAAGTGACAAATTTTTGAAGACGACGACATAGATTTCAATGAACACATAAAAATGTTTAAAGAAAATATAAAAACGTATACTACTTTTTGGTTACATTGATATATTATTGCTCATGATAAAAGCAAATTTTTACCCGCCCACGTGTTCCGAAATTAACCTGTGGATCATCCATATCACAGTTCGTGACTCTGTCTGACTCTGGAATCCACCCAATTATGTTGTTATTCTCAGATACCATTCCATTGCAATTGTGTTGGGGTTGTTAATCCCTCCTTTAAAAATATCCTCATGAATGTTTAGAAAATTTCAATCAGTTTTGATGAATGATTTAGTTCAAGATACATATACAGAGACAATTCTCACTGGAATTATAATTTTAATCTCATTTTAACTATGTTTGCTCTTCCAAGGTCGAATTTCATCTCTGAAACTTGTACACGTTATAGCTCAAAAATCTATATTTACCAAAAATGCTTTCCCATGAATTGACAATTTTTATATTTATTCCGGCATCATGTCAATTTTACGGCCTTCCTAATTGCGGCCATCCATCACTTATATAATCAACAAAGTAAACAGAATAAAAGGTAGCGTTCTTAAATAAGAAATGAAGGAAATCATTGTGGGACGTTCAGCAAAAAAAAAAAAAAAAAAAATCTTTACCGGTGCCATACAAAAAATGGCACGCGTTTTTTCGATAAAGTAAACTTGAATAGATCACTAATTAGAGTTGCTTTGGATTTTTTGTAGAAGTGTACATAATCACACACAAGTTTACGAGTATTTGTTAAAATCCCTGCCTTACTGCAACGAAATTTGTTAAAAAAAATACTTCACTAAACTCAAGGCTTTAATGACCCGAAATAATAAAACACTGTTTGTTTAATGAATCCTAGTGAGCAAAAAACAAGCAGGGTATGATATTTGTTCATTCAGTGCGGCCTTTTTATAAAAAGTGTCACCCAAAGATTTTACAGTTAATTTGAGGGTAGTTTAATCGCTGTAAATGTTTATTTTGTAAACCCTGTTCACACCCCATCCTTTACTTATTTACATAAACCTTAAAGGCATTTCGCATTTACATTGTTTTACAAATGACTTTTTATTGAAATATTCTAAAGCCTGCCTACGTACTGGTGGTAGAAAATACAATCATAATATGTTTTTGTTGCCGTTTCAGCGTGTTTGTTTAGTGGTCTTTACAATTAAAAATTTGTTAACATTGATTATTATATTTAAATGGTTGGCATGACTTACAAGAACATTCGACAGACAATTAAACCCAAAAACGTTAATAAATGAAAGGCAGATTAGGTGTACATCGCCATGTATAGAAGTATTCTATAATCCAAAACTTGCACTTGCTAATAACTCTCGGTAGGAGAAGGGGGAGAAAGTTTGAAATTTTGGTGTTTTACCCCGGGTAAACGAAGAGAGAGGAATTTGTTAAAAAAAAAATACATTTTTTCCATAAAAAAATTTTGGGGGCTTTCGAACAGTGTCGTCAACAAATTTTGCGGATTTTTATGTTTTTCAGATTTAATACAACAGTTAATCGTATTTGGGTACGACTACCTTTTTTAATATTTTTATAAGTATGTTTAAAAGTATTTGCATAATTTTAAATCTTCAATGCAAGTATGGCTACATATGGGAAATGCTGGGCTTATTTGAACTTAATTTTGGCAAAAAAAAAAAATTTAAATGCGAAGCATTCAATAAATTTGTTCATTAGAATGCGGGAAGGAAAAAGCCGCAATTCGTTGCGTTATATTCATTTTGCAGTCATAGAAGTACATCAAAAGCTTTTCTTTAATATACCATAGACCGGTTGAAAGGAACAATTCTTTGCATACAGGTTATTCAAAGCACCAACTTCGAATATTTAAATGTTCTTAACTTCAACTCCAAGTTCATCATCGAAAAGTAGCAGATGTATCTAAGTTGTTTTTTTATAAAGAAAACATCATCATCCTCTTCATCCTGGAAAAATTGAATCATTTTTTATTTGATACGGCCAAAAATGTAAAACGCAGAAGGAAGCGTATAAGGTACCAAATATCCTTTGAGCAAATGCGTTTCGTAACTTTTTAAGTTGATTGCCTGGCTGGCCGTTGGACACGACAATTGTCGTAAATTTTCATGCAACTTTTTAAAATTAGGTACAGTCTAACATTTTACTAGAATGTTGCCGGGGATTACAGACGGGCTATATCGCCCTGCTATACAAATCGACCTCGTTTTCGAAATTCAATCAGTTCTCTGTAATTTTTAATAGTCTTGATTTTTGTCTATTACGTTTCTTTGTATTTCCTATAACCAAAGCCTTTCTGGTACCTCTCATACAAATGACTGATTTAACCAAAATATTCTTAGTTTCATATCTTTCAATTAGTTGCGCCAAACTCGGTCAAATTTTTCACATATCTTGCATTCGGTAAATTAATTTCTGAGAAAGAAAATTGGCGACGGTGCGACGCTTATTTTAACACCTCTCTCCCGTTTAATCGAAATTTAGTTTTTCGCCATAATTCATGGTCTGAAGTTTATTAAATTCTTGTCAGCTATATTGTGTTATAATGCTAGGTAAAACGTGGGCAACGCGGCCAAATAACCATGCCCTCTGTGGTGGCTCCAATGCATATTATCGCCTACAAATTACCCGATTTAGCAAAAAAAGCCGGTCCCTCTACATTCCCCAAACGGATGACTTCAGAAATGTAAAGATTTGCTTCTTCTATTGCGCTTTAATTCAGAGTTTTTAATATCTTCACCCGAAAGAATGAAGGCATACATCATTTAATAAGAACAACAAAGCAATTTACCACGCCTCTCCTTACGTTGCACACTGGGGCCGATTGCCAAATTTGTGGCCAAAAGTCGAAAACGCATTCAATTCAGGTAAATGTTTGTGCTTGGGGATTTTTGGGGTCGCTGATTACGAATCTGATGTCAAAATTTGAAGAAACAAAATGGCGGAACCAATATGGATGACTTGTTTGAAAAACGCATTTTATTTATACATAATGACAATGATTAGCTTAAAATTAGGTTTTAACAGAAATCAAATTAAATTTATAATGATGGATAGATACTTCAGAAATTATCATTAAGTTTTTGAGTAAATATGAAAAAAGGAAATATTACGAAACAAAAAATTCTGAAATTATGTATTCATTATATAGTCTAGTTGGTTAGGTACAACTTTAAAAATCTTCGTCAGAAGAATCACTTGATTCACAGTCAGTAGATTCAACTAGAAAAAAGCTTGAGCTTTCCTCACTTATTGAAATATTTGGCGCATTTAATAACTGTACTGCTTCTGGCAGTAATGATTTAAACTTTGTACAGGGTAATTTGCGCTAGCTAGCTGGGTCAGATGATAATAGAAGCCGTGAAAAATGCCTTAATGCATTTATTATTGGACTCTTGAGCATCTTCAGACATTTGTCCGATTGCTAGTAGAGAATTAGTTATTATTTCCTTGCCATGAAGTAAAATCTTATGCATTGAAGTTGGCATATAATACCAGGGGTACAAGTGTACGATGTCGCGAGCTGTTTGTATGGCATAATCTTGAAATGCAATTAGATTAATTTCGTGGCCACTCGAAAGAGCCTGCAGTAAAACATGAAAACGTTTTATAAGATTTTCATTCACCCCTGTGATTGAAGCAGAAGTTGTAGAGTTTTCAAAAAATCGTCGAGCAGTATTCCCATCATTCGAGCAACCAAAAGCATGCTTCGGTTGATCGACTATCAGTCAGGTCATTGCAAACTTTACCGTCTATCATGGTGAAAGCAAGTTTGAAAGAAACGCTTATGGGTTTTGCATTTAAGTCAGTTTTGTAAGGGACGAGATTAGCCTGTTGCTTTTTAATGAATTCCATTACGTTAACAGTGGCTTCAGGAAATCCTAGGAAATCCTAGGAAATCCTATGCAAAAAAAAAAAAAGATAATTTGGGAGCGGTAACAAAAACAATTTACTTTGTGCGCATGTTATGGCATTGGTAACAAAAATGCTACTGGAATATTTGACATTAAATTGTTTTTGTTCTCGCACCACAAATTTTAAAGAGAAATAATCAAATGACTTTAAAATAAATATAATCGGGCTTAATTTAAATAATTATCAAAAGTTTCTGCACATGTTTAAAATATTTAACATTGAGGAAAATGCACCTTAGTTACAAATACTTGCACCAATGTCGGTAGCGCAAGAAATCGCAATTTTTTTCTTTTTTTTCCATTAAACAACAGATCAATCTGCAACCTACGACAAGCCCGACCATCGAACAACGGGCAGCAATATGAATTTTTTCCCTGTTCTTACAATTTTCCGTTACAATTGTACGTTTATTTTCAGACAAATCATTCCTTTGTTAATATCACACACATAATTATTATTATTATTATTTAGGACATCATGATAAAATTGTACTCACTCTTCCCTTTCGAATCCATATTTTAGATTATTTTTGGTGTAATTTGTGAAGGTTTGGCTTCGTTTTCAACAGAACACTTAGAAACACGCTCGAATCTCGACGCGTCTGGATCGAGCAACGGTCACTTTTAAACTGGGACACCACAGCACGTATAAGTGATCATACCCTCCCGAATTTGAATTTCGACCCCCGGACTATTACTCTACCAATCCCAAACCCTTCTATCCCCGTTAAAGAAACTTCGTTTTTCGACTTTTGGCCACGAATTTGGCAATCGGCCCCAGTGTGCGTTGGACGTTGAATGAAGTTTTATGTAAATCAATCCTTGTGATTGAAATTTATATACCGGATTTTATTAATTAATCAAAGCAAAACTATATGCAATGACCGGTACAGAAATTTCAGTCAGATGATGTGACTAACATAAAGTTTCACTTTCCTTGTTTTGGGATGAAAAGGTGAATGATGATGATTAGAGAGGTCAATAATTTTGTTTTTTTTTTTTGGATATGAGTGCTAAATCAGTTAATTTGTATAGAAGAATTTGTTAATTTGGTGGTTTTAACATCCCACCTTAGAGTTTTAATAAACGGTGGATATATCCACAAACTATGTGTCGTTACGAGGTTGTTTGTTTGATAATGATTTTGTTAACGTTAATTTGTGATAGTGTACAGTGATAGTGATAGCCTATTGCTCAAATTAGCTGTAAGATCAGGAAATATTTTCAATTTGATATTGTCTCAAATATGTTGGTGGAGTAGTAGTCAATTGAGTAATCAGGCACAAGGATGATATGTTTTTGGGTCTCTGCGGTAAGTCCAACGGCAGATCTCTTTGTGAGTGAATATACGGTATTAGTACCTAAGTGGTAAATTGATTAGATAATTTAGTATTTAGGAGTAGGAATTTGTCACGGCTACAGATTTTTTGTATAAAATATATATAAACTAAGGACCTAACCTGAAGTTTGCCGCTTAATATTTGCAATCAAATATAATCTATGGTAAAAAGAAGTCCATCATTTTCCCAACAGATGGTGTGTGGTGAGGTATAAATTTGATTGGGTTACGCTAGATGGCTCACAGTAGGTGAGTCCGAAATCTAATTTTTCTAATAGCGGAAACAAATTTTCACCAAAGTTTTTAATTTTTTTTTTCAATTAAAAACTAAATCCGAGTATTTAGAAAAAGTTAATTAAAAAAATGAAGCACTTAGTCATAACTTTTGACTATTTCCAATTACAAATATTGTAATTATAAAACTTAAACTCGACTACACCTCTCCAGTAGCCATATGAAATTTCATCAAAATTGAACCATTTTGTTTATTTCAAAACCGCCCACTGTGTGGTGTTAGAAAGATAAGGATTCGAACTCAAAAATAGATCACACAGTTTAGGATTACTTGACTCAGTACAGTTTGATCTTCCGCCAAAGATGAGCATCAGCAGAAAGAAAATACGTCCTATTTTACAGGTCTCTTCGATAAAGGCGGAAACACAAGCCGGTCGCTTGAAAATATGAATGGAGTTTACGGTCCTGATACTGTAATAGCCAATCACTGTTAATTTTAGTTTCATCGATTAGGTTTCGGTAATTTTGTCGACAAATATGTGCCACTCACTGGAAGTATTGACTTTTAGGGAAAGCTTCTGGAAATCAACTGTGCCATGTTTTTGCAAAACATCGTGGATTTCTATGCGAGAAGCGTAATGGAACAACCTTCAGAATGGTAATAATTTAATAAACAAAAAGGTGCATATTTCAACTAAATCGGACCATTCAAATTACGCTAAAAGAGGTTTCTATGTTGTGTAAAAATAATAATTTTTTTTCTTCACTACACCTTATATATGGTAGCTCATACTACGATATGTAGCAGTTCATCGTATTTATAATTGTTAAATACCGGCGGTCAGCAAAGCGACACTTTGTCGGATTATCCTTAATGTCGTCATTACTCTTAGCCAAAAGTACGGGAGAATTAAATTGCAACAAAACGAGCAGTAAATAAAAAATTGATAAACTTCCATTTTCATTTTGTTTCTTAAATACAAACACAGTCGATAAATGGAAATGGCAGGCAATGATATTCTCCAGCTGAGAAGAGAGCATAACAATACGGGAGAGAAGTAACGAAGTCGACGGACGCTAACAGGCAAACAGCGTAATAACAACGATGTATTGCTGTAGCGATCTAAACGCTATTGTGAATTGGCCTTTAACTAGAGATTATTAGCTTTGTGGAGACAATATGCGGGAATGAGATATATGTATACGAATTGATTTTCAAAAGGAGTGGTTTAACAGAAATACTGGGAAATATTTGAACCGGTTCTACAAAATGAATGTGAATATTAAAAAGAAACACACTTTGGATTTAGTTGTATGTTTCCGGGCTCAAAATAAAAAAAAAAGTAGAGATAATTTGTAAAGCTGTTACAGATTTGCTGTCTGTCCAAAAAAGCAGAAACAACAGCAATAACTAATAAATTGTTCTGATTTATCTGTCCACATAGAAACATAAGATCTGACGTACTCGCTGAAAGATAATCATACGTATAAATAATCGCATTAACATCGCTTAAATACAAATAATGATGTGAAAGTATGTGCACAATTCAGGGATGATAAATTAGGTTGGTGAAATGGTGTCACAAAGTAAAACCACTTTTTCGCCTTTCGCGGTAGTAGATTTAAATGGACAATTTGTCATTTGCAACAACTAGAAATAATCATCTCAGACTTGAAATTGGGAAAAATCAGGCCAGTGAGACAAAAAATTCATACAAGGAATGTTTTTAATGTTGCTACTTCTTTGTTAATTGTATTCAACATGTTATGGCATTGTGTAGATGCTTGAATCATTTAAACCAATTGATATAATTTTCTTATTTTTTAAAATAGGTTAAATTGATCTAGTACATTTAAGAAGAGGACCTGTCTGACACGCCCGCTTATTTGGCAACTAGTCAGTATAAATTCCGGTTTACTGTGAGTTGCAGGTGTTACAAGTCGGCAACATCACCAAAGCAGAAATCATACATACTTAGCAGCTAATGTATAGAGGACGTTTTTAGTGATTTTTCAACTATTTTACTTCTTATTCAATAACGAGGAGCAATTTTTATAGCAATTTTTTGGAACCGCGCTACTAATGGTTGTGGTTCGTGAAAAACACTAAAAAGTTTCCATTTGCACGTGAAGTATGGTCTAGGTTGATATATTTTGTATGAGAAGAAGGCGGTCTGACGATCAACTTCAGTATCAGTATATCTGGTTGAACCATCCTGAGCGCCTCAAGATGCTCTTAGGTCGGACAATATTTATATCGTCCATATCTCCTAGGTCCCTAAAGAAATATGAGCCCAGTGTTGATACCCGCCTGTTCGCCAGGGCGGGCAACTGCAGAGAAGGTGCTATATGGGCTTCTCCTGCTTTTCATCCCCACAGCTCCTGAAGAAGTCACTAGGCGCAATCTTCAGTCTCATTGCATGTCAATATCCCGTCATGACGGATACAAATCATGACACGTCGGATCTTAACAGCGACAGCGGTGTTTGTGAACGCTTCAGATCCAGGCGAGGCCACCTCTGTCTAGATTGATTACAGTCTCGGACAGAAGCCCACCTACCATTTGCTGCTAAATTTGCTCTATCTGGCAGTAGGAGCTTGCAAGTGGCTCGAGTAATGCCCACGCACTCCAACTCGGCTGAAGTCTTTTAGATTTTCCCTAGTCAGACCGTCTGCTCTGCAGTTCCCTGGTATGTCTTTGTGGCCTGGCACCCACATAAGGTGAATGTTGAAATGCTGAGCCATCTTGTTAACAGATCTGCGGAATTTCAGGGCTGATGTTGAGTTCAGGTAGACAGAATCCAGGGATTTAATGGCAGCTTGACTGTCAGAGAATATGTTAATCTTCACCGTGGTGAAGACGTTATATCTCAGCCATTCTGCCGCTTCCTTAATGGCGAAAATTTCAACCTGATAAACTCTACAGTGATCAAGTAGTCTTCTTGCTGTACTTGGCCTTTGGTCTTTAAAGTAGGCCCCGAAACCTATCTGATTATTTAATTTTGGAGCTTTGTTGAATTTTTTTCTAATATTTTTACATCGTATTAGTCGGTGAGAAGTAATATATGATGAGAGATAATATGGAGATAAATTTCCCCAATCTATATACTTTTCTACGGGACTGCTGAGACATTTTCTATATTTTTCTAATCATTATTTGTGAAATGAGAAAAAAAGGGCTACACTAATCTAGTGAGCATGAGAAGAGAAAATGTTGGCCATATTCATTTATCTTTCAACAAACTAAAATGTTTTTCAAAGTAGGAGGGCCGATGGTGAAATAGAATAAAATGAGTTAGGTTTGAGGTATTTGCATCGGCCAAATATGGATTGTTGACATAGAACTACGAGTTCAGAAACCCCTACATGAAAATGTATAACGGGATCAAATCGCACGGTCTTTGTGATCAGTTAATTTCACCTCCACGAGAGATGACCATTTCCTCGATTCGTTCATACTGAAGTTTCATCGTGGCATTCATTGTAAGTAAAACCGTCCTGCTGGGAGCACAAGTCGTCCGTGTCCATATCGTTCAATTTGGATCCAAATAAATTGGTTATCATTGAGCTCAATCGCTCGCTGTTGACGGTGATGATGTCGTTTTTGAAATAGTACGAACGAATGATGCCGCCGGCCCATAATTCGCGCCAAATGGTAACTTTTTGTTCACGCATTGCCACTGTGTAAATCTCGTATGTGTTATTAACGTAGTCCCATGAACTTCGATATTATTTGTTATCACAGCCATTCATTCAAAAACGCGCCTTATCACTAAAGATGGGTTTTCGGGTAAAATTGGGGTCCTGCTCCAAACGCTTTGCAGCCCAGTCAATGAACAAACCTTCTTGATAAGTTGAATCTTGCATTGGTGCAGCATGTTGGAGTCTGGGAAATCTGAACTCTTGCGCACTGCGATCGCGGGTTCTTCCGCGATGGTATGAAATTTTATCTTTAAATATTATATGCATGTATTTACCTTCCTAAGATTAGGAAATATCTGGCTTATACTACCGGATTATCCATTTTTCGGTTTCAAAAGTGAAGTTAAATAAAACACCAATTAAGCATTGATTTTTTAGTTCATATATTATTTGGACATTGTCATTATGTATGAAATATAATGTTATTTAAATGGCCGCCTCTGATTTAGTTGCAGCAGTGGATCTTTTTGAGATAGTTTTCGACCACTTTATCGCACATTTCTGGCGGTATCTCGGCGATAACTTGGCGAATGTTGGTTTTCAAATGCGTAAACTCGCCCCACAAAAAAGATCTAACGGCGTCAAACAGCACAATCTCTGTAGCCAATTGATATCGCCAAAACGTGAAATTACGCTTTCTGGAAACTTTTCACGCAATAAAGTCAAAATCGGTATTATTATAATGCACGTGGCACCGTCACCTTGAAACCACATATCGCTCAATTCATAATCTTCAATTGAAGGCCAAAAAAAGTCGGTTTTCATACGCCCAGCTGAATTATCCGCCACACTTCTACTAACGGAAGCGATATTTACGGCAGTGCGTACATTGCGATAATGCACAGGTCTAATCACACCTGTAACGCTTTCAGTCTCTTCAAATTTCTTTATAATCTTGCCAATTCCTTGCACAGTAGGTCGATTATGACAACCGTAATCACCTCGAAATGTACGAAATGTGCCCACGTTTGAATCACCATTTTTGTAATAAGTTTTAACTTCGGTTGGTAAACGATCCATATTCGTAAATGACAAACCTTTCACTATATAAATAACGCTTCAAACGACAGGCATTTAACAGTTGGCAGCCTTGCCAGATCGTCGGTTTTGAAACCACTAAATGAATAACCCCATATTTATTGCAAATATTCTTGCGGGAACATTTGCATGGATTCATTTGTTAAGTTATATAAATTTTTCAGTTTCAATTTTTCATATGCACTTAAATTCACAAGAGATCCAATAAAGTATTTATGTTCCTGGTCGTCGTAACAATCTATGTAGATTCCAACACGTGCCCGCCTGACGGAGTGACTACTGAAAATTCGGCATCAAAATATCTCATGTCTATAACCCGTTTAGGATAATACTTGCCGATACAAGGACTGAAATATATAGTGGTTTTGTATAGATACTGGAAAAAATCATCCAGATAGTGGATTAATGGATCAAACAGTGTATTTGAAATATTGATCACAATATCGTCCACCTCAACTCTAAAGTTTCGTTAAAAGTGGCTAAAAAACGTTCATTCTGAACAGAGCTCGTTTCAATCGTGTTCGCCGTAAACGTACAATTTGTATGAAAAATTCGTGCAGTCATTGAAACCCCAAACAAATAACGACCCTTATAAGCATAGTTTATCATAACTATGTTCACTGCACGCCTACATCGCCTGCATCGTATATAGATAAAATACAGCGAATGTGATCAAATACGATCGAAACTATCATTGAAGCCTTGGCTGGATTTAAGATCGTAGCCTACTGAGTATTTGTTGATTTATGACAGCGGTAAACATTACATTAAATATCAAAAATTTTTGATTTTTGATTGGTAATCTGTTTTAAATGACCCCATTTCATTCTCTGTTTTCACTACTATAATTATTTCAATAAACATCTGTCTCAACAGTTCTTCCAACTGAATTCAATTTCGATTAATAGCTTCTGTTTTGTTCCCTGTTCAACTTTTCGAAAATAAAAATCTGGTTGAAACCTTAAGGTAAGCGCAAAGTAGCTTCAACCTGTGCCACCTACAAATCTGAACAGAACGAGCACACAACTTTCTCAAAGTTGGTCATGTATTAGGGATTCAGTTGATTTGCTCAGTGTGATATTCACAGGTTTCATGGGAATTTCATATTAATTTCATGGCAATTTTATTGCTTATTAATTCATCTACGAATTTATCTCATACAGATTTTATTGGATGTGAATAAAATACATGAAATTTGATAAAGTTTATCAAATGAGTACAGAGTAAATCCTTTTGTTTTTGGCCGCGTTAAAAGCTTTTTTTCCATTTGTAAGCTAAGATAGTTATGGATGTTAAAATGTTTGTGTATCTGGCCGACTGTCTGTCCGTTATCCGTGCGGCTTAAAGAAAGATATAACAGAAAATAAATGAGCAAATGAATTGTGGGGAACAGTTTTGACTCCAGCAGCGTTTGAGTTACGCTTAAATTGGGTTGCATCCCAGGCGTGCTGCATTACGTGTGTAATTAACCATGAGTGCTCGAGTATATTTGTGAAGTGAAATGACAGCTCCGTTTATTTGCTGCTGAATTTGTTAAACGAATAGTTTTGTGTTGTAGTTTTAATTTAATAAATATGAAAACCCAGCCAATGCTGTAGCGGCCAGTCTTCTACGCCTATCAGGTGTGCTTTTTCGGAACTCCAACAGAAAATTTTAATATAAGATATATTATAGTAAAAATAAATCCATTACTCTTGAAGCTTTTATTTATCATAATTACGATTATCCAATTTACGTCAAATATGCATCTTTTTTGTTCGATAATTTGTTGCCATTTTGAGGGTAACTACACAGTCGAATTTCGCAAGCTTCTCTTGAGGCGAATTTTTCATCAGCATGATCATCAAACAGAAACAGGTGGCAGTCACTTGGTATTTTGTCTGAATTATAAGATTTATGCATAAATACCTCTCAACCCAGCTGCCAAAGTTTCTGATAAGTTGCCATCTCATTGTATGTGGCCTAGCGATGTCCAGATGAGACACGATTCCTTTCCTATTGACTAAAGCTGACCGTCTCTGGACAATTGCAATTGGAGCAACAATACAAGTCCGAATTAAGAGTCAAGCCTTTCGAACCCGATAACTAGTATGACAAGTATGGCAAGTGGTTCCAAACGGGGTGTTTGTGCAATACGAGTAGGTAGCTATTGGGCAATCGCAACAGTGCCTGCATGTTCAATTTGATGATTTCCATTATTCTATCGAAATTGTATATGCAAGTTTTCATATGTTCTCATGCGATGGAGTGAATTTCTGGACCTATTAGAGATATTTTATGGCTTTATGAAGAAAGGACTTGTAAAAATATTGAACACCTTATTATGTTTAGTATATTGATACTTGGCGTTAAAGAAACTATTATGTATATTTTAGAGATAATGATTAATTTTATATCTTTACCCACAGGAATGAGGAGTATTCCATTCAAATATTAAGGCCTTAAGATGAAATTCATTCAAGGATTTTTGAGACATTTAAACCATGCTCGTCTCCGTTGCTGGCCTTAAACTATTTTAGTAAAAATAAGTTAGCCAGTGATTCGTCTGAACAAAAAAATGGGAAGACGAAGGAAATCTGATGCACAAATTAATACAGCTGCAACAGAAACACACCTATATAATGTGAACTTGAATTCGGAGTACGCCTTGCTACAACCTTTTGAACCAAAAAATAATATATCAAGTTGGCAAGAAATGAATTGCTGTTTTTCACATGGACAGTCCCTTTGTAATTTGTGAAGTGCTTTATGTTGGCTTATTAAGTTGTATGATATATCGTTATATAGCTGACATTTGAAATTTAAATTTCTGATATTTTTGAATTTTTGTAAATTGTAAATTTTTGTTTGTCTGTTGAATGTATCGCCAGCACTGTGAGTGTTGCTTAACATTCACTCTTGTGGCATATTTTCGTTGAACTATACTTTTGCAAATTTGCGATTTTGATTGCTTTCGGGAAAAATTAAAATCCATACGAAATCGATGACACATATTGCATTTTTCGCCGCAGCAACAGCAAGTCACGCGACTATCGTTCGCATGATCCTGGGTTCAATCCCGCCTATAATTATTTGAGCGGCGGTCACCTCGATATGTTAGACGAACACTTCGAGTATTCAGGTAAACGACAAGTCTTGTAAATGCTTTTTAAACTGTGACGTTCGGAAACGTCGTTAAAATGTAGATCCCATTGAGTGAGTCTAAAAACAGGTGATCCTTATTAGGCTCGTGTGCGCAGTATAGAGAACAAAGTGATTTAAGTTATGGCGCTTTTATTACTTTCGTTTCGTCATCTGTCCATTACACATTTACCCAGCTGACATTTCAAGTTTCAATTAGCGATATCTCACAACATTTTAATATGAAATTACATTGCGAATACGAAGGCATTTTGGCCATATTTTGTTCATTAAAAAAATAATCCGCAGATGCACTCTGAGATATTTATGATATGATATTTTTGAATGTTGGAAGTTCTATTTTAGAAAATAAAAGCGATCCGATCACAATATATGTAAGTATGCTGATCGAATCGACATAATTTTGTTGACGAAGTGTCAGAGAAGCTGAGAATGTTTTGCGCGACCGTTGAAAGCCATTTATAACGCTTAGGACTCTTCAAAAAAACTCTATATTTCGATTACGCATGAGCTAAACGAAATGCACCCAATAAAGCGGCTGAGCACATGCAATTTATAGCTTAAACGCAACTAAGATTGTCGCTTTTTGAAACGCATTGTCAATGGGGATGCAAAAATCGATAAACGCAAAAGGCCTTGATTCAAGCGAGATAAACAAACTCAGCCTTCGTCAGAGATTGAATTGCACCAAATAGGTTTTGATGGAATTTTAAGAGAGCGGTTTATTTCAAATTGCTTCTGAACAACCGGAAAATAAATTCTTAGGTCTATCGTCAATTGATGATTGATGAAACTTGATGAAGCATTGAAAGAACTTTGGATTGAATTGCTAATTTCAAAATGGGCGAGTTTTCGCGGCGACAACGGTAAGCTTCACACAAAAGGCTATGGCAAAAAATATTCTAGCTTGCATGAGAGATGATACCACATTCAACTTATAGTCCTGATCTGGCGTCTTCGGATCTTCATTGTTTCCGGAGTCTGCAACATTTTTTTAAATAAAGAATTCTTGAATACAAATGAGGACCTTGAATAAAATTGGGTGCTTGAGTCGCAGCTGATTGATTGCAGCTGGGCCAATGGACTGTTGTTGTTCTTGCCGCAGTTAATTTGATGGGATGATCGGACCGGATGCAGTGCACCCTGTTGGAAATTTCCAGAGTAGGTTGTGGACTGTATATCAGTTTTGAGGTTATCTTCTATGCGGCTGGGAAGGCAAGTCGACCTGCTGATGAATGTTATGGCGCCTTTTAATCAAATAATTTCTCAAGAGATTTGAGAAATTAATTGGTTGTAGGTTGGGAAATAAAAGAAATTAAAATTATTAATTTCAATTCAATATATGTAAGTATATTTGGGAAGCTGTGATGCTTGCCGCTTGAGCTGTGCAGAGTAACTAACTTTTGGTTTTTACAATTTATGATAGTTACAATTGTAATTTTTGGCTTTCGTTAAACATTATCTGAACAATTATCTTAGGAACAATTCACAATATCTTTACCCCAAAAGGGTAAAAGCACAATTTGTAGTATAAAGCACAATTTGATTTAATCTTATATTAAGGTATGTTCATGGAAAAATTCATTTTAAATTCATTTTTAAATTCATTTTCTTTTAACAAGTTTTTATAAAAAGATAAGTTATAAACATTAGTAGTTTAAAAGATAAGTATAAACAACATGTTTAAACAGGCCTAAAACCGAATTACTTTAATATTTTGCTGGAAAGGATCAGTAATTTTTCCATCTGGGATTAAAAAGTTGCCTGAATGATGGCAAAAGTCCAACGAACAAAACGGCGCTTACATATACATTAACCAAATTAATTTTAATTGTTTGAATGAAAAATTTGCCAAACCACAGAAAATTCGTCCAATAACTTCGCCTATAATATGTTTAGAGGCAAATACTGTGAAAAAGTAAAATTATATCACAAATCAAAAACTATTGTCAGTAACTTTAATCTTTGTCAGACGGAAACATCTTCATTGTAATTCTGTGGGTTATCAAAACCATTCAACACAATTCACAGACACGAATTCACTCAGACATATAAAAATTCGTTATTAAACGAGCATTACATTCTAATAAATCCAATTAGTTATGGAGAAATTATTGGCAAAATGAGAAAATTGACGCACATACGAGTACAGGGTTGCCCATATTCGACGGACCCATCTAGCAACGCCATACCTTTTGACAGAGATGTCAGATCGCTTAATGATATACCGCGTTTGAAGCGTCAGTCCAAGCAGATTTTTACCATGGAACAATACACGCCACGCGAGCGCTCTGAAATAGTTGAAATTTACATTCAACAGAAGAAGTCAATTGTGAAAACTCAACGTGCTTTTAAAATATTAAAAAATGTGAGAAGTGCGCCTTCTAAGAACACCATTAAGCGTTTATACGAAAAATTTTCGACTGGTGAGGCTCTTTCTAATCCGAAGAGGCCAAATAAAAGTCGACCAAGGCGATCGGCCGAGAATATCGCTGCCGTACGAGCCAGTGTTGAGAGGTCCCCAAGAACATCCCAAAAAACGCCGTTCTCAGCAGTTGGGCATGGCTCGGTCCACTTTACAACGGATTATTTGCGTTGATTTGCATTTGTTCCCGTACAAAATTCAATTGACGCAAAGATTGTTGCCTGCGGACAAGCCTCGTCGATTGGAATGGGCCCAACGAGTCATCGAAATGGCCGATGACGACATTTTGGAACAAAATTATCATGTCCGATGAAGCCCATTTCACATTGAATGGGACCGTAAATAAGCAAAATTGCCGTATTTACGCCACTGAAAATCCTCAGGAGATTCAAGAATTGCCTCTTCATGACGAAAAAGTCACAGTTTGGTGCGGCGTTAGTGCGAAAACGGTCATTGGGCCGTTTTTCTTCCAAAACGAAAATGGCCATGCTGTTACCATCAACCAGGAGCGTTATCGCGACATGATGACCAATTTTGTGATGCCAATTATTCGTCGAAAGCGTATGAGGCAGTTCTGGTTTCAACAAGACGGCGCTCCACCGCACACAAGTCGCATAACAATCGATTTTCCGAAGAATTTGTTTCCGGGCCGTTTGATGTCGAAAAGTGGTGATTTGGACTGGCCACCGCGTTCGCCCGATTTGACGCCCGCTGACTTCTTCTTGTGGGGACATTTGAAGTCAAAGGTTTACGTTAACAAGCCAAGGACCGTAGAAGAGCTCAAGGACAACATTCGTGAAGAAATAGCCGCTATTCCGGCCGAAATGTTGGCGAAAACGATGGAAAATGCTGCAAAAAGGGCACAATACGCCATCAACGCCAGAGGCGGCCATTTGAGAGATATCATATTCAAAAATTGATGTAAACAAATCTAGTTGGAACAAATTAAATGAATAAGATTGCCAACCGCCAAATTTTTATTTTTTTCTTTGATTTTTTTTTTAAAACATGGGTCCGTCGAATATGGGCAACCCTGTACATAGCAAACCAAATAAGATGATGCGATATTATAGAAATTGATAAGGAAGAAATAAAATTGTCAGGAAGAAGTAAAGAATTTAATAAACAAAATAACACAAACAAAAAGATCCACAATTTATGTACGTACTTAAATGTTGGAATTTACATGATAAGAATTCTACTGTATTATAAGTGGACATCGCTTATACTCGTAATGATATCTAGGACATATTTTGAGAAATATGAAATAAAATTTACCAATCCATTATTGCCATCACCTCCGCCGAAGTGGTGTATTGACGTAGATCTTCTTTAGCACTCTCAGGTTTTCCAGATTGGGAGAATTGATGCAAATTACTGAATGAATGAATGGGCATTTACCTCTAATATCGAATTTGAAAATTCGGAAAAGTGTAACTGATAAAGCACCACACACGTATATGCGACTTCAAAAGTCAATAGGCAGATATTATAATTTCGTTACCAAAAAATATTTTTTTGAATTCAGGATATTAATTTGCACTGTGGACCAGTTCTTTTATAAACTCCAGAAATCAATAATCGAATCATTTTCAGAGACGATAAGGTTGCCGCCAATTCAATTGTTATTAACATGTCTGTTCCTATCAATGTTCTAATATATTAAAATTAGATACACAGTTTCCTGTATTTTAATTTTTTATTCTAAATCGTAATATAGACAGTATTATTCCCCAAGATTCTAGAAATTAGGACATAACCTATTGAAATTGGATGGACGGTTTGCGAGATATTAGGATTCGCAGTGAATGCATCAAGTTAATTCTGGTTATAATCACTATAAAACTTATAGAAGAATGTTATTCCAAAAGAGATTTGTAATCCAGAATAGTATCTCGGGAATACGATAAGAAATACAGAAATCGGATCGGATGTCAGAAACCAAACATTGAACAATACATTGCATTAAAATCGGGTCTTCATATATCTAAAGTGCTGTAATCGGACGACGTCTTAGCATTGCGCCAATTTAATGTGCAATACATTTTTCGAAGCTTAACCTTGTTCATGCTCAAATAAACAAGAGTTGGACACGAAATTATTCAAAAGAAAAACATTTTCCTCAAATGACGATTTCTAATGAATTTTGAAAAAAACGTTTCTAGTTAGCGTCATAACATGGAAGATACATATATTAAAAAATATAATTAAAAAGAAACTTCTCTAGTTTAAAATAGAATCTTAGATTTCTGCTTATTTGTTTATTACAAAAAAAGCTTGAATGGGTTTTGTTGATTCGTTTGATTAATGAAAGAATTTGCTTGTTTAGCAACTCCAATTTTCAAAATATTTTCCCATTATAAGTTCTTCGTGGCATTAGTATTAAACTATAGATTGTTATTTACTACTTTGTTCTAAAAGTTAGAACAGATTTCCATATTCATTCGCCCAAATCTGTTTTATTGCCAAAATTTCTTCTAATCCTCAGAGAATAAAAAATAATCACATTCCAATATTGCCTATGAGCGCGCTACAATTCACGTTGAATCTATTCAATCAAGTCAAGATGGTATATCCTGTTTTCACGATCCCAAATTAGATGAATATGATGGTTGTAGAGTGATATTAATTTATTTTCTCCCATAACTTTGCGAAAAGCCAACACAGTGTGAGATGGCGTCAAAAAGCAAGAGTTATCTGCAAACGACGCATGACATTCCAATAACATACTTTGGTGTGATATTTCCAGTCTTGCTTCACTTTTCCCACTGTATTCACTCAATTGGTCAGTTGTTTCCGAATCATAACCATAAACCCAAATATCATCTACCGTAGTAATACAATATCTAAGATGATGGCAGCCAGACATTAACACAATGATCTTTTTGAAAAGAATTAACTGTTTTCGTAGCAATCGATCTTTGAGGTGTATAAAATAATAATTAACTTTTAAAATGGAGTTGAAATGCTAACATTATCCCCTAATTGTTAATAGACACTTTTTGAGCACTAGATCTCGGATTTGTTGAATTTTAATCGCTACAATTTGATGGTCGTTGGTGGACGTTCGTCGTCTCTAAGTCGTTCTTGGTCTTCTTTGAACTATCCATGCAACTTGTAAAGATTTGTTTCCGAAGATTTTCTGCAACATTTCAAACCCTTCCGCTGTAGAAATTTCATTTCGTAAATAACATTTTATGCAACTTTTTTCCGTCGTCCAAAACCAAGTGTAGCTCAAACACGAAATAATGTTTGTGATGTAAAATTTGACAAAGATATCTGTGACATGTTCGTTGCACCCACGTAGTTTAAATTGAAAACTTGTCTTGCTGTTTGGACACAGCTGAATAATACTGGAAACCACAACTTTAATCGACAGCGGGGGCCAAACTTACACTCGCAAAGTAGCTGTTGAATGTGCACTCCTTAAAAGAACATTTCTGAAATTCAGTTGCAGCAGAGTAAGTCATTGTGAGCGGAATGGTGTCATTGGATGGAAAACGGTAATAATACATTA
This sequence comes from Philornis downsi, assembly GCA_019455685.1. Taxonomy (NCBI): domain Eukaryota; kingdom Metazoa; phylum Arthropoda; class Insecta; order Diptera; family Muscidae; genus Philornis; species Philornis downsi. Next base: position 1,246,737 of record JAHXMU010000099.1, on the reverse strand, counting down.
ATTTTTCAAGAACTTTATAGAAAAATGCTTAAAGCTGTTGGTCAGTTTATGCCTAAGTAAGATACTTTTACGCATTGATAGCTTATTCTCTTACTAAATGAATTAAATTTGAGTTTTCAAATGTCTGTAACCAGTAAATTTCCATTAATCCATTGAAGCTAATCAACATATCAATAAGGTAAGCAAAATGTGTAAATAATATTCATGCAATAGATCACAAGAGCATTTGCCGTTGGTTTTCCGGCCGATATGTTCTTAAAACTGCAGTACAGATTTACACAAAATAAGTATTTGTTAACAAATCCTTTCCATTTTATTTCCTCGACACCTCTTAATCAAAAAATTAATTTCAACACTTGAGATATAAGCAGGAGAAAATCGCCAAACACTCAAAACACTTGTCTTATTTATGCCTCTCACAAACAAACTAAACATGGTATATGGATAAAACCGTCAACATATCTTCGAGACGTGTACGTGTGTACCAACATACAAAAAAAAAATTAATAAAAACCGAAAGTCGAATGTGCGTAACCTGCGAAATTTGAAAATTCACCTTATTTTTTGAACACACCTCGTAATTTAGAAACAGACAGGCGCAAATGTATGAATATTACATATTACATGTAGACACATTGTCCTCATCTCTGATGGTATGGATTGTTAGCCAGCAATATAACTGAAAAACGGATATTCGTCTTATTTTGCTTGTTTCGTGACCGTTCACTTGTCTACCATTCCAAACAATCAGCTACAATTGAACATATGAACATGCAAGCAAAGACATTCTGATATATAAAATAAAAGCCGTATGATTGTTGTTTTCGTCCAACTGAAATTGTACCCGAGAGATGTACAGATACCCCCACACGGATGCTGGGCAACAAAAGTGATTTATGTCCATACATCCAATGGATGAGTTATCTCTCTACCAAAACAAACGAACATCCCCCCATCAAATGCATGGAGCAGCGTCACATCATTCCACACTACACTGTGTAAATGTTGCTTGAGAATATCTGTCATTCCGCCCATTTCGTTATAGTTTATTTTATTGATTTGATCCGTGAAGGGATCATATTTATGAAATAAATTAACGGCAACCAGAGATTGTTTTAATCACAGACAAATGAGATAATTGGAATGACAATTTATGGTAGAAAATGAGAAACGAAACAGGGTCGACATAGCATTCTGACCCCAAACTCATGGGAGACATATAAACAACATTCGATTTCTTATCGAAAATATGGAATCCGTCATGGGTATCTTTTGAATTGTTGAAAGAACTGTATGATGGAACACCACTCCCATGGTCTTTGATTAAATGTAATACATGCACTTATCAATGACTGTAATTAGAAGACATTTCTGAAAAATGTGGATTTTAACCTGTCTTCAGTAAAATGGTTTTAGTCAATTACATTTTCAAATCAAAAATGAATGTGGCAAACTGTATATTCTGAAAAACCATTTCTGGCGATATATTATTTTTGTTCACATTTTGCAAAAATCTGTAAAGACAAGAGAATTGGAAATTGTGTCAATTTAATTTTTAGTTTGCTCTATCCATACTCGTACGTGCAAAAGAAGTTATTATGTATTCCATCTTAGTACAGTAGTTTGTAGCAGGAAAATATTGTAAAACAGGGTGCTTGATGAATGTTGTTATCGTTATGTTGCTTAAAGACTTAGAAACTGTTTTACTTTCCAGAATTACCTCTGACAACCGCTATCCAACCTCTTTCACTTCGCTATCAAGCTTCAATAAACTGGTGCAACTTTTGTCTCATAGCCAGGCCTGTTTTGGTGGAATTCCTCAATGAGATGATTTAAAAAAAAAAAAAAACTAAACATTCTGCTTTCCATTGAGGTCTTCTGATTTTGCCACATCTGATATGTTATTGATGGGGTTATTGCAAATTGAAATTTAAAAAAACAAAATCAAAAGATAATTAAAGTAAATTAATAAACTGATAACTCATGAATATGACCATTTAAATCGTTAGTTTGTGCGGTCGGTATCATTGCGTGATTGATGTGCAATACATTGCTTAATTTTTATAACTATCGTTTAGTAACTGTGACGACTTTAAAGGATTTTTAAAGAGTGTCAGTTTCTGCCACCTACTTCATTCTATCCTAATAGCAGATGTAATTTGTTCACCTCTTATATAGGTGGTGCCACTAGCCTTCACCTAACCGTTTCCTAATATAGCATGTGAATATCTCGTGATTGATAGTATCATTTCTTTCATTATTTAAATAGAATATGGCACCGCCCACTTTTCATTCGGAGGTATTTCTTTTTATACCGCTAGCATACATCTCAAATAGTATCTTTTTACCTCCTATAGTTCATGAGATATGGCTGTCCAAAATGTTATGCTGTGTGAACGATGCCACACCCCTTTTTCTAATCTTAACCTAATGCAACATATGACAATTTTGTGATTGATATTAACTTACTATTGTTTTTTAATGTCTTTGGCTGCAGTTACTTTTGCCGCTACAACTATTTTTTTAAAAGGGTTGTAACACCGCAATTTTTTTGTGCGGACACAGAATATCAGTTGCATAATGTATCTTTCTGCCTGCTAAAGTTCCTGGATAGTTAAAACTTGGTAGTTAAAGTTTTTAATTGTGTAGGTGGAACCGCGCTCCTTTCCCAATTTTAACTTAACATAGCACGTAATCTTTTTGTAGTTGGTGGCATATTGTTAAATGTTTTACCCTCTATAAGGGGTTTTAAAAACGAGCATGACACTACCCTGGTTTTGCTCCAGCCTATTTCTGTTTATGCCAATAGCATACGTATCAAATCTGTTGTTCTGTGTACCTCTAATAGTTCATTGGATACAGTCGTTCAAAATTGTGATGCCACACCTCTTCGCCCAATAAAAACCTAACATTACCAATATTACATAAATATACTTTGAGAATTTTGTCAGTATGAGAACAAAGATACAAATATACAGACGTTCATATACTCGGATATATATATACACATACATATATATATATATATATATACATGTTCACACTAATGCAAAAACTAGTAACATTTTTGTTGAAATTAATTGGATATTATTTCATTTAGTCCCAATGAGGTATTTATTTAATTTTTTGGAGATTACTTCACTATATTTGGCAGACGTTTTTTTTACCTTGGGATTTATTTTACTTTTTGGCTTTTATTTCATTGGAAAATATTCCATTTTTCGTTCGGGTATTATTTCGTTTGAGGATTATTTCAATCCGCCGTAGCAATTTGCCTATATTTCGAACCACTTGCAAGACATGAGCTAAGAATATATAAATCGGCCATTGGTAAAGGTGGTACCAGAACGGGCGTTGTTTCGCTACCGATTTTTCCAAAATTATCCAGACTATAGACAAAAACCCAACCTACTGCAGCTTACCAATTAGAAGCTGCAGGGGAAAAATTGAATTTGAATATCCGTCCAATCTGCGTGGAAAATATCAAAGTGGGTCCATACCCTGTCACCTATTTCCATTCTCAGAACTTAGTGTTGAGAAATTCTTCAATTTCCCAACCAATTAGTAACATTTACTTATATTTATTCATTATTATTATTTATAATTTGTTTTATTTCCACACACCTTGATTTAGCACATACATTTCTATGCATTCATTGAGTGAACACTTTTGAGTGACAACATTCATGATGCACTCATTTACTGCACAACGTTTTCATTCAAAAATGTGCGTCAATTGTTTATGCTGTTGACCGATCGATCGTTAGCAATCGATTATATAGTTTCTTATTATTTTATTTATTCTTATTATTTTCTATTTCTATTTATTTTATTTTTATTATATATTTTCAAGTCGTTTTGGTTTAAAATTTGAAACATTATAAGCATTGATAATTGAATGCAAGGATATGAGGTATGGGTGTATTTGAGAAGCGGTAATATTTTTATGACCATTCCAATATTTTAGAGTAAACCAATAAGCACACAATGCAAGTAAAGTGCAACTTGCTGAGAACAAAATATTGGTCGGTTAGGTCCCGCCTTTCTGGACATTAGCAGCAGCAACATCTCGGTCCTCTGAACATGCATATATTATAATATAATTAATACTGGTGTTTTACATAGAATAAAAATTTGTGCATATCAAAATAAAAATCTGAATATTTCTTTTATAAAAATCTTAAACAAAAATAATGCACTAGTCTTGTAACACTTAGTTTACCAAACAACTGCTTGAAAGATATGAAGCTTAGAGTTAAATTGGTCATTTGTATGTGAGGTTACTTGGCCGATTATTTTTCGTTTTTCGAAAAAAAAATTAATTAATTCGCATTGAATTTCGTAAAACTGGCCAATTTTCATGGAAGGACCTAGAAGATGTGTGGTGATGCATCGTATTCTTAATACAGGGTGGCGCATCTCTTTTCTTGCGGGGTAGAAAAGGCGCTGGCGGGTGGGCGCCTACATCGTTGGGTTGGCGGGCTCGTGGAGTTTTAGTCGCTATGAATCACTTCGACGGGAAGCTTCGCGCATTTTGCGTGCGCGTATTTTACGAGAACTATCGTTCATATTTTGCTACTAGGCGACTATATTGTGCTGAATATGGACTACGGCGAATTAGTGAAGCTCCGAGTGCTAATTTAATTAAAATATGGGTAAAGCGATTTGAAGAGACCGGTTCAACATTTAAACCACAAGCAAATGGACCGATCTAGGACCGAAGACAATGTTGAGAGAGTTATGGAGTCAGTGCGAGGAAATCCACAAATGTCGACTCGCAAGAGATCGTCTGTCTCACAATTATCGCGGAGAACTTTGCAACGAATTTTAACATTGGATCTTAAACTGCATCCATATAAGCTGCAATTAACACAAGAATTGAAAGAGTCTGACTTCATAGCAAGGCTCGCATTTGCTAATGAAATGCATAATCTATTTTCCAATTTTGACAATATCCTTTTCTCTGACAATATCCTTTTCCTTATGAATGGGTTCGTAAACCGTCAAAATTGTCATTACTGGAACAGTGAAAATCCCAAAATCAAACACCAGAAACCATTGCAGAGTCCTAAAGTGACAGTATGGGCAGCAATCTCTGGCAGAGGAATAATTGATCCTTTTTTCTTCGAAAATGCGCGGAGCCAAAACGTCACGGTTAATACGGAACGCTATGTTGAGATGTTGGACGGATTTTTGGCTCCAGAAATTGAAAGTTCAAGAATAGTGAATTCCAGAACTTGGTTCCAACAAGATGGAGCTACCTGTCACACATCAAATGACTCCATGGCGGTGGTGAAGCAGATGTTCCCTGGCAGACTGATTTCGAAAAGAGGTGATATCCCATGGCCCCCACGTAGTCCAGACTCGACGCCTCTTGACTTTTTTTTTGTGGGGATACCTCAAACACAAAGTCTACAGTAATAATCCAAGAAACATCGTTCAGCTCAAGGAGAATATCCGTGGTGAAATGACACCAGTATTATTGAAGAAAGTTTTCAATAATTTTCGTTTGCGGTTAGAGGAGTGCCGTCGTAGAGGGGGTCACCATTTAGATGATGTTATTTTTAAAAAATAAACTCCATTTATTACTCTACAATGCCTTAGATTTATTTTAACCATACCTTTTGTATATATTTTTTAACCTATTTTTTAAATATGCACGTTCTATTGCGCCACCCTGTATATGACTATATTTTGGCAAACTATTGTGTGCAGTAAATTTGATACTACTTAAATGCTGGTATGAAACCAAATCGGTCATTTGAATGGAAGGTACAAGAATGGGCATCAGCACTTTAAACCAATACAATAGAAAAAAATAGAAAAACATTTGAGTCACTGTTGTCTACGAATGAGAAGTTTTACAAAGATGTACGGCAATTATCGTGTGTGCCAGCCAGACAAACACAAAGATGGGCATCGCCCAATCGACTTAAGAAGTCATAAAATACATTTAGTTCAGAATATTTGCCACTTCAACAACTTCCTCCTCGGTTTTAAATTTTTGTCGTATCATTTCTTCGAGGGCAAAAAAAACGGAAAGAATGGATGCACCTTTCGGTGAACTATCTGTAATTTTGAAAACCTACTTTAAATGTGCACCACACTAAGAGAAAAAAGAAAGAAGTGAGGTCACATTTCTATCAATATTAATGCCTAATCTGTCGCCTCTCATATAAATGATTTGATTTTGCGAAATTCAATAAATTCGATAAATCCTAATTTACAGACTGTATCAACTTAAGTATTATTTTATTACTGTATAAAGCCTTAAAACATTTTAAAAAACATAGAGTGGGTAACCATGTTCCTTCTGGTGCCTCCCCTACAAATAGTTATAGCGAATTCAGTCGAATTTGGCATGCGTCACATGTTTGATACACTTTTTTGATACACGCTCATTATTGCTCTTAATTCGTAGATTATGCGTCGTTAAATTGTACTAATTTTAGGATCATTTACGAAAATTAATTCTATGAATGAAAATGGTTTGCATTGGTACGCCCTTTAGGGTACCTCTGACATACAAATGACCAGATTTGGTAGGAAGACTGCAAGTTACAACTATGATATGATAATTAATCTCAGTAGGTTATAAGTTTGATTCTTTTTTGCGACTTTATTCACAGCATTTGTTGATATAACAACTAGCGATTTACCACGCCCCTATTAGCACTTCGCATGGTAAAATTATTAAAACATTCCGCAAAATTTCTACACAATTTCCAATTGAAAATGAAAACATTGCACTTGTCTTTGAGTAAATTCAAAATGAAAATGAGATTTATTCTTTATATTTAGTCCTGTAGAACATAGACCGGAGGAAATTACTGAAACCTTTTTTGTGGTAAATGAACGTCCTGTTGTGATATATCCCTGGATTTATTCTGTAAACCCCTTACAGTTACATCGCTGGCGGTGTGGTGTAACATTTTCATTTCAATTCAGCAGGTTTTGGGTCATATCCTCTGAAAAGATGAATGTATTCCAGTACAAGAAGGGGACTAAAGTGATTCATTGTCTAGGATTTTTTTTAGGTTGGGTTGTGTTGTCTAGTTTTCTGACAGGCAATGACCCTCCTTTGTTGGAATTTGAGGAAAATTACAAACAAATTCCTGATTTTCACCTCGAATTTTTTAAAATATAAAAGAAAAATGTACAGCAAATTTGATGTTGTGACGACTGATGTATTATGTGGTGCTTTGTCTTGGTGAAAGAGCATTCTCTTCTTTCTCTTATTTTCTAAAAATTCCGTATAATGTTTGTTGTTCATATTTCAAGGTAATCAATGAATACAATACCATACGCATGTCAAAGTATGGAGATCATGAGTTTATATTGATCGGCTCTCACCAATTCCTTTCCCCTCAACGAACCAATTCGATGTATCGTCCATTATCACATGTTGTGTGATTGCGTTTTAACTGCTCCATACAACGCTGCGGATCAGTAGCACGTTGATGTTTTTTCCACAGTATGCGTACGCGGTACTCATTTGGAAAACGTTTTCGATATCAACACCTCATACCCGAAGTTATGAGCCGAATAATAAACACACTTTCTTGAAACTTCACTTTTCCATTATCAGGTATAATTTTTGCTTTTTTTTTGTGTTCAGAATCTTTGTGCTCATACGACTCCTTTTAAAAATGTAGTCAATTCGCCATAATGCTTTTCAAGCCATTGCCGAATTTGAACTGTCTTTTTGTCAATCAAAAGCGATATTTATTCAACACAAGAAATTGATGATTTCCGTGGACAATGATCATCACTTGAAGTGATGTAACTGAGACACAATTAATTGAAATTGAAGGAGTTGTTTGATGATACCAGTTTCCAAAAAAGAATGCCCATTTTTTGTTGCAGGCGATGACCCGAGGATGAAAATTAGTACAGAAATTTTAGTTGGGTGGGCTGGCTTGAACATGTCTTCAATCAAAATCGTCTTATTTTAGACAAATACAAAATGATCAATTTTTCGGTTTCAAAAGTAAAGTTAAATAAAACACCAATTAAGCTATGATTTGCATGAAACTTTTATTTCATTGTATTATTTGGACGTTGCCATTATGTACGAAATATAATGTTATTTAAATGACTGCCCATGGATTGGTTGCAGCAGTGGATCCTTTTGAAGTAATTTGGTATCTCTGCGATAACTTGACGAATGTTGGTTTTTAAATGCTCCAACGTTTAAGAATTATCCGCGTAAACACCGTCTTTGACATCGCATGATCTTGGTGGTGAATTGAAACTTCTCATGCAATAAAACCAAAATCGGGCGTGTTGTGTGGCTCATGGTACTGTCTTGTTGAAGCAACATATCGTCCAGTTCATAACCTTTAATTTCCGGGCTACAAAAAAGTCGGTTATCATGCGGCAATTGCGTTCTGAATTGAAATTCAGATTATCTGCCACACTTTTACTAACAGAAGCGATATTTTCGGCAGTGCGTAAATTGCGATGATGTGCAGGCCTGACCACACCTGTAACACTTCCAGTCTGTTCAAATTTCTTGTCAATTCCTTGTCGATTATGGCGACCATAATCACACCGTATTGCACGAAAAGTGTCCACGTTTGAATCACCATGGGTGAATAAATTATTGTATGGGAGGCACCAGAAGGGCAGCGGTCGTTTTTATATTATTTTTTTCAAATTTTCAGTCCATGTCGTAGGAGTTACAGACAAAAAATTAATTTCGGAAAATCGTTTAATTTGTTTGAGAAGTAGCAAAATAGCCGGTTCTGTGTGGTCCCTATGCATGGACATGGAACATATTAGGCTGGGCGAAGATTTAAGAAGTTTCATAAAAATTTGCCGCATTTGACATATGTTTCAATAACGTCAAAAGACACTTGGCACTTTAGACGTTACCTTCTGAGTGTTACTTTTTTTGCCATATTAAATGACATGTATATATATGTAGGATTTCACCTTTCAATGTAGGATTTCACCTTTCTAATTTAAACTCGTCGCTTTAGTATTATTTATAAAATTTGGGTTTTATATAAAATAATAATGAAATATGAGTGTATTATAATAATTCATTTCTTAAAATAAACGCTTGTATTAAATTAAAAGTTTCGCGACTTTTGTCCGTCTGTAAGCGTCTTCTGGGCACAACGGTTGAACTACGACTCCCTCTCTAGTTCTATTCCGTCGTTCGCCTTCCCTGTGTTTCAATTTCTGTCGTCCCTGTAATCTCTTTTTCCCCGGTCGTCCCCAATTCCCACATATATATGTATATGTATCTATAGTAAACGTGTACAAATTCAACAATTCATTCACGAAGTGTCTGTTTCGTAGCTAATGCCTACGAGTATAGATGTAGTAGGTGGCATTAAGAAGAAAAACCTACTTGATAATCGAAATATCCAGGTAGTGGCTTAATAAACTTGATTCTTTCTTGAAAAAGTAAGCATTATTATTCCCAATAGGAGGCTTTAAAGCCGAAAATACTGATAGTATAACATAAAATATTTCTCCCTATTTAAAATGAAATATGTTATCGTTTTTTTGCCGATGTAGATAATTTGTGAGACTTGTGAGCAAGTTATATTGTAATTGTAACTTCTAAGATACATGGGATATCATGGCACAGTCAAATAGGGTGATTGATTTGTATGTACTTTTTTCGTTAGAATTTTTCGACAGACCAGTTTGTCGAACTATCAATGATTTACCCCTTACAATGTTTGGTAGAAACATTAGTTTTTTCCTTGCATTATTCTCGAAATTTTCTGACATATATTTATTGTTATTGTTGTTGTTGTTTTTGTTGCTGCGAACCACTGTGTATCGCATACGACAGAATTGTCAGATAGGTGTAAATTTTTTGTTAATATACCAAATTTATTTACCTTCGTTCACTCAAAAGAATGCAGTACCTGGCTGTGAGATGTGTCCCCTCCATCGTGTCCACTGCATTTCCAATGCCATAACGGCCATAAATGATAACAGATAAGGAGTTTCCATTTTCGAGCATAGCTCCACAAATGTTGCCATGCCATGCTTACATAAGCGCACACCAATATGTTTGAAGGGCACCTGGTATCCCTTCGCAACCAACATCAGTACCATCGATGATGGCTGCAGCACATACTGACATGGAACGCAGTAGAGGAGTGAGGAATGCAGACGGCTGCTCGTTATTATTAATACGTTCGCTCGTTATCAAATGGCTTCTTCATGCAAAATGGACACCATTTTTATTCGCTCATAGTATTTATACTCATACATAGGTACACATTTCTGTTTTATTTCGTTTCAATCCGGAATTTGCCATTTCCTTGATGGACACATGTGCCATACCCCAAATTGTTCCGAATGTATTCTGGACACTGACAAGTGGTGGTAGTGTGTGTGAATGGATGTGTCCATATCGCATAGGAATCCCATTGGTTTTGTTGTTTTCAATGGATCCAATAAAATTGTAATGTCCGAAAGGCATATGAGTTATGAGTTTAAATTTGCAATGCTTCATGGGTACATCATATTCGAAATGTAACAAAATGTCCAAACATTTACATGCTAATGGCATCATTGAGTACATTTACAAGTACAAAAATAATACGATCTTGTAAATAATTTATGGAGCACAAGTTTCCTGAATTTTACAGATATTTCCTATACTTGAATGAAATTTTGCAAACGAATATACATGTTATCATCAGTTAAATTGCACAGCGGTATTACATCTGGCAATTTTGTTCTGATTACACATAGAAAGAGTAAATCCTAAACTTACTCATGAACACGGCGTTGAGAGCTTTAATTGAAAAGGTTGGAATGGTTCGAATGATTCGATAACTTGTTGCTATTTTGAATGTAATTCCACTACTCCTCTCTCATAGAAACCATTGCTCTTTCGGCAGAAAACTAGGACTGCCAATTTTTACAAGGTTCCCTTGAGGTGATTACATTATTCGCCATTGGCAGGAACAGATGGCAATCTTCTGGTGTCATGTCTGGACTATAATTTAAATGTATAAGCATAAGCATAATCTACAAATCTCTAGCGAGTCACGATGTGTCGATGTGTGTGTAAACCGACGTTGTTTTGGTGGAATACGAGTATAAATCCCTCCAATCAGCCACAGCTGGCCGCCTCTGGGCGGTTACTTCCTTCAGATGATCCAGTTGTTGACAATACTGGTCCGAGTTAAGGATTTGGCCGTAGGAGTGAGTTCACTGCAAATAATTCCTTACCAATCCTACCAAACACACAGCTAACCCTGTCCCGTCAATCCTGCCTTGGCCATCGTTTACACTCATTTTAATCATCAGTCATTAACCGTTTCACAAATGGTTCTATTTTGTTGCGAATCAGCAGTAATTTACAGATGGAAATTCGGTCCATGAGGGTTTTTTTCCGTTAACATATGTGGCATCTATATATCAAAGTTACTTCTGGATCCAAGCTTATACAAGGGTTGAAAACGGTATTTTGTGCAATGAATAATTCTTGAGCAGTGCTTACATGTTGGTCGGACTTGATGATTTCCATTATTCCATAGACATTGTAAACCTTTGGCCTTCAAGAGCTTGCTGTATTTTTGACGCATTTAAGAGCGGTACTATAAGTATTCTTTTCACGAGGAAAAAATTCTACAAGCCATTGTTTGTTTATGAAAAAATTTGGTGGCATTGCCAGCTTTTTTGTATTGGCTTCCGACGCTGAAATCGGCACGACTTTTATTTTTACATCGTAATATATCCAATAATATACGAGTATTTGACAAATTGTGTCTTTTGCTATCCTAAATTAATTTTGCAAATATGTTATCGAACATATTATGATGTAAAAAAGTAAGTTGTTTCCATTTCAGTGTTGGATACCAAAACAAAAGTGACGTTGCCACTTAAGAAAATTAACTATTTCTCTATTTTTTTGAATTGAGTTTTACTTCGAAAATTCAGCATGGTATCTATCAACCTTTATTCGAAAAAACAACTGTAAAATATGATGTATTTTCTTTTTGTTGGTTTCCATCTTTGACGAGATAAACAATACTAAGTCAAGCAATCGCAAATCTGTCTGAGAGTCTTTTTTGTCTCTAAAGTAACCCTATTTCAGTTATACAACGCGAGATACAGATTGCTATACTAAATATACTTAAATTGGGGTCAGCAGTTGTATTACACTGCGCAACACAATTTCTGTTTTTCTTTTCGTTACGACTTATACTTATTTCATCAAACCATCGTGCTATCATTGTTCAATGTAATCTGATTCCAATCCAGCAAAATACAAATAAATAAATATAACATATATACACACATATATATATATATATATATATATATATATATATATATATATATATACATATATATATGTAAATATTGCCTTTAAGTAAAAAATAAAAAAAATCTTAAAATAATTCGAAAAAAGGATCTTTTTTCAAAAGTTGGATTTAGTCCTGGTTTTATCAAGTTTTCCCTGCTAGGCCAATGTGTTCCAATTATGACAGTTGCGAACCATAGCAAAATAGACGACGTACTGAGATACTCAAAAACACCCTCTTATCACAAAAAGTGAACAGAGGATTTAGACGACATTGAAAAAGTCTTCTTATTACATATCGAAAACCCTGTGCTAACAGTTACTGCAGTTCTACGTACACTTCTTTTTTGTAGAGATAGGATACTCTTTGTACGATTTTATCTATGAAAACTTCAGCTTGTTGTAAACTGGATAACAAAATGAGTGCCCTATCAATCTTATGATGGACGGCATACAAGAAGAGACTAGAAAATATAATATTAATTGTTTCCCATTAGGGACGGATAGATTTGGGCAAATCATGGACATTATGTAGTTTAATTTTTTTCACTTTTATGCTTTAGGCAATGAAAACGAATTACTTTGGAAAAGTACAACATAAAGCAATACCTTCAAATGAGAAAACTTTATTGTCAAACTGGGTATCCTTTTGTTGCAATGATGCGTACATTCCGTCATCTTCAGCGAATTTGTCGAATTTGGGACGATGCCAATTCATACGATGTAAACTGAGTGGCCACCGATCGATGGTATCCAATTTCTATTGGTCGAAATGGAATGATATCGTTATGTGTGCAGGACGACGCCGCAATGGAAATTTTGCACGAGCTGTTTGAGGCAATTCTTATTTCATTCGGAAACCATAAGAACTTACGACCAAGATCCTGCAAGTTGAGCCCTTAAATATTTCCTAGCGATGTTTTCTTAACTCGCATGTCCATGCCAATAAGCCTCAAATGATCGATAACATCAGGACCAACACGGTCCGTGGCCATGGTTGGCTGCCTGGCTGGCTAACTGATAAACGCGATAACTGCCGCAATTTCTTACAAAATCTTCTAAAACTGGCACAGCTTAATATTTTGGCAAATCGTTGCCGGAATTGTGAATGGGCTATATCGACGCATTGTGGTACTTCCCATACAAATTTATTATTTTCTGAAATTCACTCCCTTTTTTGTAACTCCTAACTTGTCGGCTGCGGCAACTCAAATCTTTGTTTATTATATTGGTTTATAGTGCTTGACACAATTTGAAACCCGATTGATTAACCGCATCCCCTCTGGTGCCTCCCATGCAAATACAGCGATTCATCGAAAATTAAGAGTCTTCTCTAATCCCAAAGTCATAGGCTGCAGTTATCCAACTTTTTGGCAGTTATAGGACAGCTACGTCCTCTTTGGTATCTCTCATACAAACTACCTAATATCATGCATATATTCGTATTAATTTCATTCAACTGCACTTATAATTTTGCAGCTTTCAGACATCTAGTATTGCGAATGAAAAAGTACAGCATTGCCACGCCTCTTAGTACATCACAATTACAAACTAATCGATTTAACAACAAACCAATGGTTTATCTGTAATTTCTAATCTGCCTTCAGAAAGTTACAATTTTGCTTCTTTTATTGTGATTTAATTCAGAGCATTTATTGAGAAGAACCTTTCGATTCACATGTCCCTTCAAGGACCACTCTCATTTTTGCACTAATGTAAAAGAACTTTGGATAAAAGTATACTCGTATTCTGGCCAGTTCACCCGAATGAAACATCTGTTCTGGTTTTTTAAGT
>JAHXMU010000099.1:1211651-1232644 GCA_019455685.1 Philornis downsi | reverse complement strand
AAAATTTTCAAAATTTACAAAATTTTCAAAATTTACAAAATTTTCAAAATTTACAACATATGTAAAATTTACAATATTTGTAAAATTTACATAATTTACACAATTTACAAAATTATTGAAATTATTTTGCAGAATTTAACCATCTAAGATGAGCGTTAAATTTACAAGCCGTTTCGCCTTTTTGCCAAACTACAAAAAGTATAAAATTTTGAACCATCAAAAAATATTTTCTTCAAAAAGAATTTTCCAATGTATTTTGGTCTGAGTGCCGATTATAAAAGTGCATAATAAAAATGTTCACATTTAAAAGTTAGTTTTATTACTCCTGGCTATTTCCACTACACAGTACACTGTGGATCGCTATCCATGGCGGTGGATATACAAGCTTTGGACTGGGCATATTTGTGGTGCTTGCTGGACTTTGTAACTATCCGTTTACTTTTTTTAACTTTTGTATTACATATAGCAATATGTCATATATATATGATATGCGGCAACTTCCCCAAAAAACTGGTACTTTAAAGTATTATTTTACATTTTCGGGTTTTAACATATTGGATTATCGTCAAGTAATATCAATGCCAGATAGCGATTTCCGTAATGATAGTTTTCAAAATCAGGGTCTTACGAATGTATGATAAGGTTTTGTCATACACCTATTTTATTATTGTTCTTCCATACAATTTTGATTTCGGCATTATATAAATGAAATATCATACCACAGCGGCAGACACATATTTTGTCATCCAAGTATACAGATCAATCATTTAAATGCAGTCAACGAGAGGTGAATACGGATAATATTTAGATTTAGGTGTAATAAATGCCAACATAAACAAATATAATGTATTGATAATTACTAAAATGTGTTGAAATTAAAAGAAAATTTGCTGTCGGAAAGATATTAAATTATTATCTACATATATTTATATATATTTCAGCTAAATGTATTCGTACAAAGGTGCAAGCGAGAGCGATTGTATTAAACATGTTTATTATGGAAATATAATAATTTATTGATTAACTTTACAACGCAAATTGAATTTTTTGCTATAACACAATTTGTGGACAAATACTGAAGAGGAATGAAAGCAAAATATTAATTTTGTAGTGACCATCATATAGTTTTAAAACAGCTCTATAAGCAGCTATTGCCGTACATAATGTGTATCATATATGTATATATATATGTATGTATATATATACATATGTGGGAAAAAGAAATCCAATATTTCTGAAGCCATAGTTAGAATGACCCCATTTGGGATGCATCGTTTTGTTCGATAACTCGCTGTCATTTTGGGGATAATCCCATTATGTCTCTCTTGTATAAAACCTCGTCCCTATTGGTAAAAACTGGATCGATTGTCACAACCTTCTCAGTTTTCACCAATAAAAACAGTTGCCATAAAGAGGAACAGATGGTAATCACTGGGTTCCATGACCCAACCATAAGATGATTGCATGACTGGAGCTTCAGTGTTTGTGGTTCCTTTCCTGTTGGTCGAAGATGGCCGCTTCTGGGTGATTGTTTCCTTCAGACGGTCTAGCTGTTGACAATGCAGGTCCGAATTCTGTCGACATCTTCGACAATTAATCTTCCAAAATTGCGCCTTATTAGCTGTTAAATTAGCAAGACAGTAAACTTTATTTACATTTCCAATAGTATGATTTGTATTTTTGCCGTTATCGGAGAAAAACTGTAAAATATGACGAATTTTCTATCTTTGCGTGTCGAAATTTAACGCACTCATACATAACACCGAGTCAAGCAACAATAGATCTCTCTGAGCATTTTTTTTTTAATACGAAATGTTGTCCTTCTAACGCTATATAGTATAATACATATAATCGCACTAATATACCAGGAGATACAAGCAAAGATAGTAAGTAGTATAAAGAAAATTACAATAAGCTAATTATCAATTTCAACTGCCAGCAAAAACCGAACAAAATACCAAATACCAAATTTGCTCGAAAATAGATCTCAGTTCCTAATTACTGATGTACGATGTGGTAAAAATACAGATGGGAATATTATAAAGATTTTTAAAATTTTTCTGCATCAAAAAAGAAATATTCACCTTCCGTAGTTTGATGGAATTTGAAAAAATATTGGTCCAATCGATTGCCATTTATTAGCTATAAAACTATGGGAAATATCTTCTAGAATAACATTAGATCAATTGGTCGAACAAAGAGGATCTAAGATGAATGCTGCCCAACATCATTGATGGTGATGATAGGTCATATTCTCTTCAGTTATGCCAAGTTATATTTAGTTTCCGTAACATCAGGTTGAAAAATAGAAAAATAAAACTTAATTATCGGATGGTCAAATTTGATTGCTATACGGAAGTTTATTTGAAATTCATTCTTTTAAATTGCTGAAAAGGTTTTTTCCAGGCATTCCCCAAGCTAAAGAATTAGATTTAATGAATCCTCCTCCTCTTACCTCCAGTTTCGAAATCTAATATTTTGCTACTTAGTATGAAAATATCTTGGGCGAAGTTTAAGGAACGTCGGACGGCTGTTAGATGTGGCGCATTTAGGTTAAAAGTCATGACGTTTGACACTTTACACATTCCTATGTACATACCCATATTTATGTGTGGATTTTCATGAAGATGGTTAGAATGGTTATTTTAAAAAGTTGGAAAACCTCAAGGATTGTAGGCTCTCCGACACGATGGTTGACAAAACAAAATACGCAATTCGGAAGAAAACAATATTCTTTGTATTTTTTTGCTAAACATTTACGATGTGAAACAAATAATACCTTAGAATGGAACATACGCGGTTTCAATTAGAGGTCAATGCGATTCCAATGAAGTATAGGTATATGTATATCTCGAGATAGTATCTTTGGGGATCTTGGTGGGTTTTGATTTAAAAGAACATCTTCAGATGAACTAGAAACATGAGCTGCATGCATATGCCGGTTCCGTATCGATAACTAAGGAGAAAAGTATCCGTTAAATCTTGCCTCTGGCAACCTAAATGTTTTGATCGTGAATACGGATCGTGAATACTAAGACGTATGTATATATAATTTTTATTGTTCTTTTTAGTGGTTCACATATTGGCTGTCTGCTATAAACGTATTTCTAGTATTTCGCCCAGGGACTGTCATAGGCGGTGTTGGAAACCGGTATTGCAAATCGGTTCTTTGTTCGATTCTTATTAGCCTATTTCAGCTTCCTTTTGTAACCGGTTCCCAATATCAATTTTACAATTCGATTTCAAAACGCGAAAATCAAACTTGTTTTGAACAAAACCGGTTATTTAGCAAAACTTAATATTAATAATTTTTAACTCACTTGCAGCCATATTTTTGGTACAAAACTGAGAAGAAACCTACTTGATGTCACAGAATGTGATCCATCGTCCCGTCAGGAAACCATTGAGTTAGTGATATATCGTGATATAATTCATCGGAAGCGTATACACCTCTACTTGAAGGTGATTATATCCGATGTTACAATTTTGTAAATCTTATATGTATTTAGCGGAAAAATCAAAAAGGCCATATTTCAAAAGGCATATTTCTTGTTTTTCTAAAAACTGGGTATTTTTTTTTTTAACTTTCAAAATTGTGATGCCCAACTATTTACCACTTTATAATGAGACAAAACTAGAGCCATTTTTAAATTTTCATAGAAATCCACATAAATGTATTTACGTAGGAACGCCTAAACAAGTTCCCTTGCATCCCATGAATGAAATATTCTCACATTCAGTAAACTTAAACGCATTCTATTTTAGACTCACGCACAGGAACCTACAATTTTAGGACGATTCCGAATTACTCGACTAATCAAAGTGTTCGTCAGACACGTAGAGGTGACCGCCACTCAAATATTGAAAGATGGTTGTATGCGGGATTGAACCCTTGATCTTTCGACCGCAATCGCGTGTACCAACCATCGCACCAAGGTCGGATGGTCCTAAAAATGCCTTTAATTTAAATATACGACCTATAATCTCAATATGCAATATTGAAGCGTGTTTCAACTGCAACTAACTTTTGCGTGTAATGGGTGATTTTTTGAGAACTTTCTGATTTGAAAAAAAAAACACATGCAATTTAGAGACATGTATGAAATCTTTATATGAGTCAATAAAACGGTCTATATAATTCAAATGGCTGGGGTCCGCTGGGTCCAATTTTGACATACATTATCCAATGTATCGGCAGGTATCTCACGAATAAATTCTTCAATATTGGCTTTCAGTGCGTCAACCGATGCGGGTTTGTCTCTATAGACATGAGTCTTAATATTGCCCCACAAAAAGTAGACTAAAGGAGTTAAATCGCACGATCTAGGCGGTCAATTGACCGGCCTAAAACGAGAAATAAATTTTTCATCGAACTCGCTTCTCGACTGGGTCATTGTTTCGCATGTTGTGTAGCATGAGGCCGTCTTGCTGAAACCACACGTACAGTTTTGGACTTTTTCTTCCAAGTCCAGTTCTTCCACTTTTGGCAAAACAAAATTTGAAATCATTACACGGTAGCGCTCGCCATTCACAGTAACGTTGCTGGATTTGGATTCCAAACAATCATTAGGACACCAATCAAAACTATAACTATAACCACAGCAAAACCACAAATATAGTTTTTGACCTTTCTAGCTACCTGAATCCTCTAGCATACAAGTACTTTTTTTTATGTGAGTAAAAGTCTATCAAGTATTCAGAAATCTTTATCTTCGCTACAACATGTTGATAGTAAAAGCGTTGAATCAGCATAATGCAATAGTGAATTCTGTTTACCAGAATTAAATTAAAGTTACAAGAAATCGTTACGTACTAGCTGTGCATCTCTCCAGATTATGTTCCGCACCAAACTTAATGTATTTGAGAAAGAAAAATAATTTAAAATAATATAAATGTAACATGATGAATATACTCATTAACGGCATATTCTACATACATTGTTTATACCGCCGATATTCAGTTTAATAACATAAAAGTTCATTTTCTATACTACATGTGAATGTAATCTGAATATGATGTGTGGTGGTCCAACAACAACAAAAGACGCATAAACTATAAGTAAATTTAACGCAAAATGGTGTAAAACTTTAGTAAATCATGAACTCATCAAGATTTATGACACTCAGGGGAATATGCAACATACAGCAATATCCGGTTTATTATTGTTGCTACCATGTTGGAACTTGGGAAACAACTACCAACAATCATGAAAGAATGAGAAAGAACTTGTAAATAACATGTAGAATATGTGACTGGGCATCATTCGACACCCTCAGCGAACAATTTATTAGTCAAACTTTTTCTTCTTAATATTCTGATGTATATATTCGTCATTGAAACAAATTGGATCTGTTAAAAAGTTCTGCAGTCTACTATGTAGTTATGAATGTTCCAACATTACTATCTGCCGGAAACTATGAAAGAATCGAGAAATCCTCGAACACAAAACATGCGTCATCCCCGGACCATATTAGAGTTGAAATCATTGACAAATTTGTATTTCGCTGCCAAAACCATGTTTATGATCCCATTACAACAATGTCATCAGTTAGCTTTTCAAAAAACCTGCAGAAAAAAACTGCTCTCATTAGAAAATATTTCTTTCCTTGAATTCTTTATCAATTAAAGTTCCAACACTAGATCGATCACTTTTTCCTCCGTCAAATCGTTAACGACTTTGGTATGCGCAACTAAGTGCGAAGCTTTGTTATGAAAACATTTTTACATCGAAAGAATTGTCCATCTCTAGTGTAATGACGTTTCAAACTTCCTCATATATTTTTCAACAATTTGAAAAAAAAAACTATTTTTTCAAACAATTTTGAAAAAAAAAATCGAATAAAAGTTGATCACACCGAGCTCTGAACTCCGAACCTCCAGTTTGTAAATCAGAAGTTCAGTGGCCTAAGCCTCGCTTATAACATCAACACTGTATGAGTTAACAGTGCTTTAACAGTGACTGTTGATCTACGTGCGACAGTGTTAACGATTAGCAGAATCTCCAAACCGTATCCTGGACAAAAACCTACAGGGATCACAGCAAGAATGCCTCAGTTCATGATCGATGATCAGTGCATATTTATTGCCTTATTTGGTATTATTCCAAAACATAATAGTTCTCTCTTGTATATTCAAGTCTAAACGGTATCACATTCCACTGAAATTCTCATGTACTAGAATAGAAACCAAGACAATGTAAGAGTTTAACAGCACTATTGCAGGCTTTTCTATTACATACGGTGACCAGTACAGAAGTCTGTTGGGAAGTGTATAAATAAACAGCATAACCTTCTCTATTTGGTTGAAATACCATTAACAACTTATTCAAAGTTGATTGTTAAAAACAAAACGAAAATTAATATGAAATTTTCTTCATAAATTAAACAAAGAAATTGGTGCAATTTACTCTACCTTTGGGTAGAGGTTTTATAAGAACGGAAACAAATATCCAAAGGTATTCCTTCCCATTAAATCTTTAATGGTAAAATTAACTCCACTGCTTTTGTTCGTTGGCAAAGAGGTCGATTTGCCAATATTGAGATTAATTATTGGCAAGGAATAAATGATGGAGATCGAAGCCTAACCAAGGGGAAAATTGACGGGCAAATTCCACATTGCAGCCCTTGGTCAATAAAAATATGTGTAATGGTATCCTAACCTAGTACCACATGAAGCGAAGAGAAATAATTTTTGGAAAAAAAGCAACTAACCGTCATTATCGAAAATACGCAAATCGTAGAGGTATTGGGTATATTGACCACAGTTAAAGAATT
Organism: Philornis downsi; assembly: GCA_019455685.1. NCBI lineage: Eukaryota > Metazoa > Arthropoda > Insecta > Diptera > Muscidae > Philornis > Philornis downsi. The sequence continues at coordinate 1,225,871 of JAHXMU010000099.1, read as the reverse complement.
TCAATTAAATGAATTAAATTAGAGTATTGAAATTAAATGAATTAATTAAATTAATTGTGGTCTTTATACATGTGTAATTTTTTTATTTGTTTTTCTTGACTAAATTTGTACATTAAATCAATTTATTTTCATTAATTTTAAATATAGTTTTAAATCGTCAAAATTTATCATCGACATATTGTACTTCATCAACATCATCATGAAGGCGTTCTTTTAAAACTCTGCAATAATATTTAACATTTCGCTTATAAGGGACATTGAAAAGGTACCTCTTCAAACGTCTGCTGATCAAAAGACTGGTGAATGTTTAACATTATTATACATGTAACATTTCTAAGAAGAAATGTTAAAAATTCTACTTACACATTAAACATTATTTTATGTAACAGTGATAAAAAGAGAATGTTGATGGAAATTTATATTTTTTTGCTTTGATAACCCGAATTATTAGAAATTAAAAGAATTAGAATTAAACAATAATTTTCGAAAAATTTATAAATTCTTAATGGTGATTTGTTAAAATATTTCTTAATCTGATAAATGTCTAATTTGCCAATTCTGATTAAATGCACTGAATTCTGTATTATGGCTCTGTGAATTAAAATCTCTAGCGTTTTCCTAATGTAAGCTAGACGGCGTGATTATCATGAAGGGGTCCCATAAAATTCCAATATCTAAGGTCAAAAGGGACATCGGTACGGGAGGGTTTGAGACTTAGATTCTCCTAAATACACCTCGAGAATCCTCAGAAATTTTGATCAACAAGGCTCTCTTGATATTCTTTGGTTGTACGTTAACTACGATGGGCTTAATTATTAGATTCTATTAGTTTCAATAGTTTAATTTTCGCCAACCAAAATTTTTTGTATTGCTTCATTTTTTTAGGGAGTCTTTAATTTTTCTTGTAATGGGAATAAGTAATTTGGGTAAGACACGAACCCCGCACCCGACTGTAGTTAGCATCTATAAGGCTCCCTCAGTTTTATTACAAATTACGAAGAATTACCAAATGTTCCTTCCGCAAACCAATTGTGATTTGGTCCATTACACTAGTTACTACTTTTTCCCACCTTTCTAGCAAAGCTCGAATTCCGTCACGGTAAAACTGTTCATATTTTGAGACTATCCACGAATCTAGCCATTCCTTGATGTCATCATATGAATGAATCTGATGGTCAGCCAGACCATGTGCCATCGAACGCAACAAGTGATAATCGTCTTCCTTCAAGCGAACGGTCGTCAACATAAAAATCACTGTCTTTAAAGCGACGGAACTAATGTTGACACGTTGTTTCACTTAAAGCAGCATCTCGGTAAAAGTTTTGAAGCTCTCGATCAGCTTCAGCCGTCGTTTTCTTCCATTGAAAGAAAAAAATCAATACTTCCCGCATATGAAGATTATTTGGCACAAAACCATACATATTCACACAACCAAAAGAATATGACGCCGAAAGAAATTCACTATTGTGTCGAGGCGGTATGTTTACCATAAGCCTAATCTTGGCTCATGACGGTTGGGTTATTGCAGAATCGACTACCATTTACAGCAGGCGTAATCTGTTGGCAAACAGCAGGAACTTAGTTGCGCACCTAAGACGACCTTTAGGATTATACACCTTAACCGTTCGGATGAAACAATATGGGGAATGTCAGCTACTACTCTCGTCTCTTCTGACTACTTTTCCTTTTTTAACACTTTATTAAAATCGTCCAAAACTTCAATAATTGCCTGTGCCCATAATTTACGTAATATCCATTTTCCTTCAATTCATGGCACAATCATCATATTCCTTTTTGGGCTGTCCCGCTTTTGGTTTGGTGGTTGTTAATATAAACATTTCTGAGTCCATCCATCTAGGAGATTTTGTTTATAAATTTTTAAATAACCAGTTCCGCATGTAGCCACCTATTATTGTCTGAGCGGCGGTCGCCTCAAAGTACCTGACAAACACATAGTGTAATCGTGTAATCGACAAGTCTCTCAAACTGTAACATTCGAATTCGTCGTTAAACTGTAGATCCTGTTGAATGAGCCTAATAATAGAATGCATGTAAGATTACAGAAGTTCGGGAGCTTTCCTATATCTCATTCACGGGATGCAGGGGAATTTAATTTCTTATTCGTAATTAACTGAGTTTATATTGCTTTCATGAACCTTGACGAAGTTATCAGATTTCACGACTTCCGATGGGTCAACTTGAATTTTATTACTCTGTTCTATTTTTTCTATCAAATTCTTGACTTTTTCAATGTTAATGACATGCTGGATTAAATAATACTATTTTCAGATGATGAAGGTATGTGCATTTGGACAAATAGTGTAATTTAGGATACCATTCGAAAATTAATTACCTGCAGAATAAGAAATTTTAAACTATCGCTTCATTCAGAACACACAAAAACTTGTGTAATAGGGGAAATATGTATAATAGGTCAGGTAATGTAATTTTTACCAAATAGAAATGACAGTAAAATATTTATTTAAACACTTAAATATCGAATGAAATTTTGACTGCAAGATGTAATATTTTTACATATTTCTAAAAACAATCCCACAATTACCAATCAAACACCAAAAAAAAATGGGATTGCTTCGTATCTTTGCTTTTAATTAATAACTCGTGGTCAAACTTGGCACATTTAGTTCGAATAAATGCATTCATAAACTCATATAATCAAGGAAAAGTGATTGAATTTCCTTTACACTATTGAAAATATTTATTTAAAAACCAGATTATTAGCAAAGTGTTCCCATACCCTTGATTTACCAGTCACTCGTTATTGTATCAAATTCTTCTGCATCTTCAGATGCTCCATCATTAGCAGTGTCTGACAAAACAAATTTCTCTGTATCTCATGAATGAGATATGGGAGGGCTTCAGTGAGCCAACAATTCCGAACGTCACAGTTTGAGAAGCATTTACAAGACTTGTTGATTACAGACGCATCGAGGTGACCGCTGCTAAAATTTTTATAGGCGAGTGTATGGGGAGTTGAACCCGGGATCATGCGAACGATAGTCCCGCATACTATACCGTAACCATCGCGCCACGGTTGGTCACCACGGTGTCTGAATATTAATACAATATTTGTTTCTATTTTTTTTGTTCTATATTAAGTAGGATCTGATATATCCAAACATTTGTCGTACACAAAGGCGTAAATTAGAGATTTGAAGCATTTTAATGGAACAAGTCCAAATACGAAATAACAACGGCATGAAAGTATCGGTTATTTCGGGATTTAATATTTATTATATTTTTTTTTCTAAATCTACTATTTCAGTTACGGTTTAAATTAATAAAAAGTAATTTTTTTCGTTCATAACCTTTTGTACATAAACATTAAGAACAAAATTAATGAAATAGTAAACATTTTACTTAAGCATTTGATGAAATGGCTCGCAAAAGAATTATGAGGAGGTCTTTAATAATTTCAGAAATTTGGATTGGATTAGATTAGATTGAAATCGATTTTACGACCACATAGAACTAAAATATATATTAAATATATTTTATTGGAGTAGTCAAAACCGTTTCACCCTAATCAGGGATTCACCCAGGGACTTTCCGATCGCAAGCCACAGCTTTTGAACAAACAAATGAAAAATCACCAATCGATATGTAATTCGCTTATCCTTCGCACTTTCTTTAACCGCACAGATAAGAACCGGTAATTCGTGAATATTTATGAAATTAGTTCGTAAAAAATGTGTAACGATTCATATTATATTATTGATATTTTTCATGTCTTTTTGGTTGCCTTCGCAAACAGCCAGAAATATAGGGTGGTGCACGAATCGTTCTATGGTGTAACAGCAACTGTCAATGAGGACCGTTTTTACCCAGAACTTTGTCAAAGACCTATTCTTTTCAACACTATTTGGTTCCCGCAAGATGGGACAATTACACACATAGCCAGACCGGTTATGGCGGAGCTCTAACGAAAATTCTCAAACAAATTAATATCTAAAAACTCCACTTTTCGCTGGCCCACCAAGATCACCAGACCTGACAACAGCAGACTTTTTTTATGGTTTTGTGTCAAGCGAGAGGAGAACAAAACGAAACCAAGAAATTTGACTAAATTGAAGCGATTCATTAAAACAATAATTAAGGTGATCCCGATTTCAACCCTTCAGGCTGCTATGAGTATGCGTGTAAATTATAACACTACATATCTGTTTCCTTTAATGAGCTATATTTGTCTTGTATCTCGATTACAGGTTAATGAAATTATCTGTAATGCATTTACAGTACCATTAGTTGCTTTCAGTACATCTATGGTTACGATTACTGTTTGATTCACCTACAAAACACTATTCAGATCCTAAGCGCCATTGCATTTTTCTTTTTTGCTGTCAGTTAAGTGGAAAGGACATTTCAGGATTATCGTTTTGTACAAAAAAAGGTTCGGTGAAACAGTATGTTTTGGTTCAGGCCATGGAAAAAACCGTTATATTTAGAGAAGATTGGGATTCGGAAGTGAATTTCTTTGAGATACAGTGCAGCTCATTTGAACAGCACTCCCTTTAAATATTTTTCTAAGCTCCATTTTTCCCAAAATAGTAATTATAACGAACTGGTTGTACTTTTATAAAACATATTTCACGTATAACATCAATTTTCTTGCATTTTAATGAATTAAGTACTAAACATTAAACACAAAAAAAAAAAAAAAATTCAGAAATTCAATTTCAGTTTTTGGTTCATTTGAAGCCCCCCTTACAAAAATTAGATTATACACGACAACATTGATTCTAAATTCAAGGTATTATTGTTTGCTTACATCTAATTTAAAAATAAGTATTTTAAGTAAAATTCAGTAATGGGTGCTTCCGCCCTGGTTCAGAATACATTCATATATTCTGTTCGATAAAGAATCATACAGTTTTTTGATTAGGTCCAGCGAAATACACGACCAGGCTTTTTTATGATTTGACGGCTTTTGCTGTGTGGATTGGCGCGTTGTCATGCTGGAATTTCCATTCCAAATCTCCGGAAACATTTTGAACTTCAGGAAAAACTTTTTCCAGCACGGCTTTGTATGAAGTCGCATTCATTTTTGCAGAGAGAAACTGGAGCTTTATTGTGCCATAATAAGAGATCGCACCCCATGCCATAACTCCACCTTCATGGCTGTGTAATCGATTGAGTAGGTTTCCTCTTTTCGAAGATCGTGGAAATAGTAATTATAACCATCAGGACCATCTAAATTAGTTTATTTTTCGTCGGAAAATATAATTCTATTTCACTCTCTACAACACGTCATAGTCGTACGACAAATATTAAGTCGACGTTCCTTACGGAGATTTCTAGCGGTGGTTTCTTTTTAAGTCTCAGACGTTGCAGGTTTGCTGCTTTGAAAATAACTCTTTTTACCGTTGATACACTTGATTTCGGCTGCAGAGTCGTGTGAATTTGAAGCATATCTCAGAATAGCCCTCTTGTCTGCGACTGTAATAGCATTTGCTGTTCGACCTTCCATATTATTTCCATTGCCTTCGGTTTCACTTCTTAATTTATTATACTTCTATTAGTTTTTCTGGCTATGTGATGAATAGAAAATCTACACTCCTTGTAGGCTTTAATTTTGGATCTTTCCTCGACACTCAAGGATTTATTCTGTCAGAATTAAAATAACGGTACATTTCCATGACTTGAAATTTTTTGTAGGTGATGCGTGGAAGTAGAAGAAACAAATAAATAAAAACTGAACCTCTATGTGAAGTGTACTTTAAATAGTAATCACTATTGTTAAATGATTAGGGGGGCCGCTATTCAAGTGAGCGGCTGTGTAATTCGATATTTTACAAAGTTTAACGAAACAAAAACATTCTTTCTACCGAATAAGAAGTTATATCTCCTGTTTCCTTTATGCAAATTGCAAATAATTTCTGTAATTAGTTTAGTTCTTATTTCAAAGCTCGTTTATAAACACACTCAAGTGGAACGGCAGAATTCTACTACCACCACTACAGACGTCTTTCACATTCACTTTTGCATCGCCCCTTGTGAAATGTGCATCAATGAAATTGCTGAACTAACAAATGAGCTGATGTCTGTCAGAGTTTTGACAAAAAGTGTGAAGCGAGGTGTGAATGTTATTACGGAAACAAAGGGCGAGTTTAACAACCCTCAAATGAATTTGGTCTCTTTTAAGGACATTATTTAAAGGGACGCACAATTTATTTTGGAGTTTCACATAAAAAATGTCAATCTTTGTAAAAAAAACACAAATTTGATGAATAGAAAAAACCTCATACCCTCGTTCTTTAATCACGGACAATCTTTGCCTATGTCACAGTACATTATTGTGGGTCGGTAAAGAGTCACTTTCTTTCTGTTTTCAGTAAAAATGTACGGGAGTCAATTAGGATATCTGTGAAAAAAGTTGAATAAATTAACTTCTGTTTATTTAATTTTTTTTTTACAAAAAATTCGTGTGATATATTAAGGCCTAATTAACTGTATAAAACAGTTTTGTAATCGCCAATTTCGCAGTTTCATTTATTGCAACTAATTTGTATGCCATAACAGTTTTCCTTAGCTTCCTTTATAATGCATGGGCATATAGAAGAAAGCGCTTGAAATTACCGCGATGGAAATACGACTCTAAAATTTTGTCGTTCCTGGAAAAAATTTGTGAACAAATTAATGCTTTTTGGAATATCTCGTAAACTGAATGTTTGTAAAATTTCAAATCCTAAGGAATTGGTGTTATAATGCGTGCTTACTTTAGACAATCAACACCTGGGACTATTTCATTGTGTGTTTCAGTACAATCAAGTCAAACCAATTGTATTGAAACTATTTTCCATTTCAGTTGTTATTATTACCATTACAAATAGATTATTGGAATTAAAATTATTACTACGCCACGATATCATAGTTTAGGGACAGACATATGGATGTCAGATATAAAGAGCTCGTGGAAAGAAATTCAGGAGCTAGCAATAGTGCGATTTCATTATAACCGTTTGCAAACATATTTACTTGAGAACATATTCAATAATATTGATTTAAAAAAAGCCGGAAATTGGTCAATAAAATGCAAAATATTTAGTATTTATTCAAATTTATTGTATTCTAAGTAGGCCCCTTTCAAAGTAATAAACTTATGCCGATGACTAATTTAATTATCAATGCATTTTTTAAACACTTTTTCCGTAAAATATTTCAGTTCTAGCCGTCAATTCTCTTTTGTCGCTCCTACCACGACTGGTAATTTGGTGGTTTAGTGGGTGTTCGATGACATTTGTTAAGGTTTTCGCCAGAATGATGAAAAAAAGCGTCAACGTGATGCAAAATTCATGAAATTTCTTTCAAGTTTTATTTTCTGTTTCGGCTCAGTTGGAAAGCACCTCCCCAAGGCTCGTTGCCTGTTTTACTAATCAAATTCGTAAAACCATCCCTCATCACCAACTTCATTCTAGAGTGTCTTTAACGACCTTTAAGCGATTGAGTTTTTAAAGAAAATTAAGGTCTTTCGGCACTAGCCTGGTAGTAGCCGATTTTGGATCACCATATCTTTCACTTTATTGATGTTACTTTTTCCCATTGCAATCCTTTTTTCCATTGTTAAAAGCGCAAAATACACTAGTGTTTGGCTTATAATTCGTTTAGTATCACTTAGCAACAAATTATCGGCAACCAGTTTTTTTATGACTTTTGTGGTCCAGAAAAAAATGTTCGACTAAATTTGGAATTCGGTTTTATTTTCTTACTTAATTTGTTCCTAAATCGCTTGAAAAGATTTTGTAAGAGATCCAGTTAAAAATTTGAAAAATCTTCCATCAGTTTAAAGGACAGTACCATTAGCCATTCTCTTAGCCATTCGCTTAGCTAAAAGTCAAAACTATTTTGCTTTGTCAAATTACAATACAATACAATTTGTAGCTGTTACTTGTGATTCCGTTAGTAAAAGAAATCCACTATATTTCCATTAGATGGCTTTAGAAAACTGTATCTATCGTTGTGTAACTGCGATTTGGTTACGCTAGATGGCGTTAGAAGCATAAAATTTCACCAGTAAAGAGAAAACATACCACATTTTACAATTTCTCTCCTATACAGGCGAAAACGCAAGCCAGGCGACTGAAAATCTAAATAGTGTTCATGGTCCTAGTACTGTAACAATCAATCATGCGCAAATTTGGTTTCGTTGATCGTAACTTTGACATCAGAAATGTACCACGCTCTGGAAGCCGTCATAAATGTCAGTAGAATAATGGAAACCATCAAGCTGTACCATCATGTAAGCGCTTTTTCGATTGCCCAAGAGCTACACATTACACAAAAAACCGTTTGGAATCAGTTGAATAAGGCTGAATACAAAAGGAAACTCGGTATATGGATACCACATGAGTTGAAGAAAACGAAAACATCAGTACCGAATTTCCACTTGCAAATAGTCACTGAACCGCAGAAGAATCGACCCTCTTTTGTAGCGGAAGGTGAATGGTGATGAAAAGTGAGCAACTTACGACAACGTCAAGCGAAAATGATCGTATTGGAATAGCGGTGAGCGGGCGCAAATGTCGGCCAATCTTCACGACAAAATGGACGGCCAGGAAGATTTTGCTGGTTGGTCGTTTTGAAGGAAGCAAACGTCAAGAAGCAACCAGCTTTTGCCAATAGGAGAGGAATTGTTTTCCGTCAGGGCAACAAGGCCACAAACATCGATAATCTCTCTAGAAGCTTGGTTGGGTGATCCAAATGCATCCACCTTATACTCCTGACCTGGTACAAAGTGGTTATCACCTATTTTTATGTATGTCGAATGATTTTCGCCATAAGAGGAAAATCTACTGAGCCAGTTTTTTGAAAATACGGACGAGGATTGCTATAAGAGAGGCATTATTGGATTACCACAATGGCGACAAGTTATCTAACAAATCGGTACATATTTGAACTAAATCCGATCATTCTAACTATGCTAACTAAAGCCTTCAATGTCATACGAAAATAATGAATTTCTTTTCTAACGCTTTATGTTACAAAATTCTGTATATTTAGATGTCAAAATACTACGAGTTCAACAATAACGCCAACTTCATAAGATATCAAAATTATAAATCATTTCAGAAGTGTTCCTTATTCCAAGGCATTAAAGATCTTCAGAAATTCATTTTGTGGAATAGCAGTTCACTTTGAAGCACCCATCTTTCACAGTTAAGACCGCTCAAAAGGAATTTGAAATAAAGCTGCCTGTCTAGTTTCCTAGTCTCAATAAAACTAATCTTCCGAAATGTTTTAAAATACATATTTTTAAATTTTCATGGGCTTAGGCAGTTAAGATTGGATACATTTTCCACTTTACATTTAAGTGAAGATATTTTGATCATAATGCTTAGTAGATCTATTATTTATTTTCTCAAAAGGAATCTCGGTGGTAATACAAATTTCGTAAGAAGGCAACATTAATAGAAAAAACTAATTGCCATGAACCATACCGCGTTTCTCATATGATTTATATGGTTTTTGTGATTATATGATTTATACGGTAGTGTGTATATCCGGTCAGTTGTTGATTTGCCAGGTCTAAAGCCACACTGATAGAGCCCAATCAATGGGCTTTTTATGGCCAGAGACCGTATGATCCCTTTTCTAAAGCGTAATTTTCGACTAACAAGTTACTCCTTTGATACGTTTGCACAGTGAAAGGGATTGTTTTACTTAGCACAGTAAAAAAAGCTTCAAATAGGAAATGAGTGTTTTGCTGATGAATGTATTTCATCTAACCTTTTCCATTACATTTACATATATATGGATTTAAAATGTCTTCAGGAGCGAAACTAGTTGAAATGCCAAAAAGTCAAAATATTGATTGATTGATGAGAAGTTGATTTTACTAGAGTTGATATTTTATTACTGAGTACATCAAATTTATTTATCTATTTACTTATTATTACTTAATAGAGAAACAAAAACAAAACCAGAATATTTAATTAATTTCTGTAGCAATTAAGTTTTGCAATCGCTCTTAAAGTACAGTAGTCGGTCATTTCACATTTTTAATATATTTTTCTTGGTTTAATGACAAAATTCGTTTACAGTTCGTGTGAATGCATTAAAATATTAATTTTCTACACAGAGATTTTAATATTTCCCTTTGAATAATTAAAATAATATTTTCCATTTCGTAAAAATTTCTCTAAGCTGTTTCACAGCAAAATAATAACCTTTAACCTTCACATTGAAAAAAATAGTTCGGCAATGTTTGATTAAAATTAACTTATAATTAGCTAAATTTAACTTCAAATAGCACTAAAGAAACTTCCCTTTAATGTTCTCGTTGAAATTACAAAATCTGTTTTACTTTGAATTATTTCAAACGACATGTATTTAAGAATAATTTTGAAGAATTTGAATTTGAAATTGGGAAAATAATTCCATAAATCTAATGAATGGGGAAAAAATAAATCTAGGAAGCTTTTATCAATCATAATCTAATTTCAAATTATTTATTATGGACAAAATTTAAGTAAAACAAAAGAAAAATCTATAGATCTAGAAATTTATTCCAAATTTTTTATTTTATTTCCAGATTGCAATAATTATTTATTCATTTACAGTCCATAATTTACTCGTTTGCAGTAAAAACATGCTCATCTAAATTACAATTTTAGTCAAGTTCAATAATATTTTCTTAGAGGCTTGAAAAAGTTGCCTCATATTGAATACAGATCAATCTAAATCTGAGTAAACTTTTCATTATTTTAAGTGAGAACTTACCAATTTGGTTCGGCAATATGGCAATGGGTCGAGAAATGTGGTTCTGAATCCGTGATCCTTTATTCCTTAATCCTTTTCATAGTCACATCGATTTCCTTTCAGTTGAATGTAGTAATTTTTTGGAAAAAAGGCAAAAAAAGAGCTTAAAGCCAAATCCAATTTTTGCCCGCTAAACAGGTTGAGAAAAATCTAAACTTAGCGGGGAAAAAGCTGAATTGACAACACTGGTTATGATTAATATTAATATAAATTGTTCTTAGTTTATTAATGAAAAATAATACTATCCTACAAGTTTTTGGACTGACCTAATCTAGGGTAATTTGGCGGGCTGAATTCCAATCTGTCAGGTTTTTCGAGATACAAAAAAAAATGTTTTTATTCGTTTTTTTTACATAAAAAATCATTAGTTTATTAAAATCAATGAATTTTTAAAAGTGAATGGCGTTATTTGACCGACGTTTTTATTTTTAGTTGGTTGTTCGGTTTCACGTATTAGAGTCCAGAAATAGTCTCCCAGCATGCTTTGTCCCAAAATCCTTCATAATTTCTTTCAATTTTCAATTTGGTGAGCACGCTCCACTTGTTCGTCGCTTTGGTTTTGAGCAAAACAAACTAAATGCGAATGAAGAAAACGCATTTTAAGTGACATTCGTGCATCTAATTCGTGATAATTTTTCAATAATTCAGCAACAATTTGTCTGTTGTTTTCGCTCTTATTGTTTCCAAGAAAACTGTTCACGATGCTCTTGAAAGATTTCCAGACTGCATATTCTTTCACCAATAAACATTGTGAAAAATTGTCATAACTCAATACCTTCAAACAAATATGCCTTCTTTGAGTTTAACATATGAAATTCTAGGAAAAAACACTAACAAATATTTAAATACTGCATCATGTTTGTCCAGAGCCTTGGCAAAGTTCTTAAAAAGGCCCAGTTTTATGTGCAGTGGCGGAAGAATAACATCATTTGGATCAATTAAATGTTTTGTTTTCCTGTTGAATACTCAGTTCTTTTTGGCCACTCTGTTCTGATGTAATGATGACATGTAGAGCGACTATCCCAAAGACAAATGAAACAACCATATTTTGTGAAAATTTCAATAATTGATTCGTCATTTTCCTCTGTATCAACGGAATGAGCAATTGGTATGGATGGTTTTTCATTCCCATTCTGTAAAAGAAGAGCCTTTAAACTGTATTTAGAGCCATCAATAAATAATCTCCATTTAGTTTTGTCATATGGCTGGTTCATTTTTTGAAATAAACCATCAACATCAGTACAGTATGGAATAGAGTGTTTCTTTTCAAAATATGCAGCCAAGCTTCTACCACTATAGATTGTTACTTTTGTCCCAACTGCAAGATGTTCCCACAGCTGCAAGCGTGAAGCCAGTAATTCTGCGTCTTGCTTCGTTAAATGTAAATCCCGAATTAGACCATTCAGCTCAGCTTGAGTCACTAAATGGCGTTCATCATCAGCCTGATACAAACTACCACTGCTGGTAAAAGATATTTCGGACTCACTGCTAGTAGCACTGGGAATGACTGGTAATGGATCATTTGGTGAACGTTGAACTGGTTTGAAAACCGATTGGATATTCGCATAAGTAATATTTTTCCGATTTTTTATATTGAATCCAGCAACTTTCGGTATGGTGGTTACTTGACTCTCTCCGAAGTATTGCAATTGAAAAATCGAAATCTCGTAGATCTTCTTGCCATTTGACCACTTGTATAAAACAGTTCAGCAACTATTGCAAAACATTGTCGGTGTCCACGGTTTGTTCAAGTTTCTGATAGCAAAACCAAAATAATGTAAATATGCTAATTTTAATGATTCTGATATTGCATATCCTTTTTTTCCAACCAAATACTCACCACACACAAAGCAAAAACAGCTTGAATCAGTAACTCAAGATCTCCCCGACACGCTTAAACGCTAATAGTAGAATGAATGTGAATGAATTCACAGTTGTGAAATTGTAGTGTCAGTACTGGCTGTTTACAGTATTGCCAGCATGCGATAAAAATGAACAAGACGTGATAGACCAATTTGTATGCCAGATTCGAATTCAGCGCACCCAGGTAAGTTAAACAAACATGCAACTCAATTTGTTTTTCAAATTTTTGATCCAGAGTAATTATTACTTTTTATTGTTGTTATAGAAATAAATTATAATGATTATTTTTGAGTTAAAAAATTAATAAAATTTTAAAATTGCAATTAAAAATGATTTTTATTTTTCAAAATCGAAAATATGTACAGTTTATGATTGTCTCACATATATCTACAGTGTAGATTCTACACCCAACGATCTTTTGCGTTGGAGCTAAGCTTGCTAAATTATCCAGTCAATATTTTTCACATTTTACTAAGCATTATAATGCAGTATAATTGACAAAAATGTAATTAGCCATTGTATACAAATTAGGGATTACAGCGGAAAAATTACATTTTGCTGATTCAGCCAATTTGTATGGTAATTTTTATTCCCGAAACTTAGTTCACCAAGCGCATGATGTGTTTCAAATTCAACATTCTGATACAAATGAATAGTTTCAGATTACGAAACACAAGAAACGTGTAATTCTCACAAATAAACACCAATTCTCTCTAATAACAATACGATTGTTAGAAAGATACGAAGTTGAAGAGCGTTCACTTGCAGGGAAGTCAACTAACTGATTTTTGTCAAACTTTAAAGAGAAGTATAAATCAATACAATGGACAAAAACCAAGCCTACTAACTAGAAGTTACACAGGAAAGATTGAATTTCGGAAAATTGGGCAATTTGTATGAGAGCTGCTAGAAATGGTCTGGCTATGCGTTGCCATTCTGCGACTTCACTTTGACAAATTTTTATCGTGCATCAAATTTAACTAAATGTAGTAGAAGGAAATAAAATAATTTATGGTTTAAATCAGCCATTTGTATGGGAGATATGAGGATTCAGATTCTACCAACCAACACATTCTAAATTCTAACATTATAAACCAACGCAATGGACAAATACTTGGGTTAATGCAGTTTGCGAATTCGAAGTTACAAGCAAAAGATTAAACTTGGGAAAATCGATTGGGAGATATCAGAAGGGGTTGGTCGATATATCCCATTTCCAATTCACAGCTACGGTCTGACAAAATATTAGTCTACACAAAGTTTTAAACAGTTTAATGAAGATTTGCGACAGCTACAGGGTGGCGCAATAGAACGTGCATATTTAAAAAATAGATTAAAAAATAAATACAAAAGGTATGGTTAAAATAAATCTAAGGCATTGTAGAGTAATAAATGGAGTTTATTTTTTAAAAATAACATCATCTAAATGGTGACCATCTCTACGACGGCACTCCTCTAACCGCAAACGAAAATTATTGAAAACTTTCTTCAATAATACTGGTGTCATTTCACCACGGATATTCTCCCTGAGCTGAACGATGTTTCTTGGATTATTACTGTAGACTTTGTGTTTGAGGTATC
>JAHXMU010000099.1:1129039-1211641 GCA_019455685.1 Philornis downsi | reverse complement strand
GCCCCGCGCATTTTCGAAGAAAAAAGGACCAATTATTCCTCTGCCAGAGATTGCTGCCCATACTGTCACTTTAGGACTATGCAATGGTTTCTGGTGTTTGATTTTGGGATTTTCACTGTTCCAGTAACGACAATTTTGACGGTTTACGAACCCATTCATAAGGAAATGGGCCTCGTCAGAGAAAAGGATATTGTCAAAATTGGAAAATCGATTATGCATTTCATTAGCAAATGCGAGCCTTGCTATGAAGTCAGACTCTTTCAATTCTTGTGTTAATTGCAGCTTATATGGATGCAGTTTAAGATCCAATGTTAAAATTCGTTGCAAACTTCGTCGCGATAATTGTAAGACAGAAGATCTCTTGCGAGTCGACATTTGTGGATTTCCTCGTACTGACTCCATAACTCTTTCAACATTGTCTTCGGTCCTAGATGTTCTTGGGCGACCATTTGCTTGTGGTTTAAATGTTGAACCGGTCTCTTTATTTTATCTACCAGCCAGCCAAGCAGACAGATGGACATCATTCAATCGAATTAAAATGTAATATGACAGATTTGGTTAACAGGCATTTGGTACTTTAAACACTTTTTTCTGGGTATTACATTTTCGTGGTGCCAAAGGATACATAACTTCATTCCTCCACATGAAGGTATAAAAATCAATCAATCGTTTATTTCTTTAAATCAAAATTAATTGATTTTTGGTTGTTAAATTAGGAATTATTTTTAAATAGTATTTTTATTTCCTATTACAAGACTGAAGAATAATTATTATTTATTATTGTTTACAGCAAAACTCAAAAGTGATTATTATCATTGGTATATACAATACGATTTTTCTTTCCTGGCGAATTTTTTTGGTTAAAAATCTACCTAATAACAACTATTTCCAATTGTTGCTTATAATACATAACCTAAACGGAGGTAAGTTGTAAAAAAGGGTGGCATAAAAGTAGTACCAGATAAACATACTACCAACCAGATCAACGAGCTCAGGGTGATGAGTCCAAGTAACGAGTTAGACGATACGACCTTGATTGGATTATGAAGCACAGATACGTAATGTATTGGTAACGGAAATTTGGCAACATGAACACGTGGAAAAACTAGATTACATTCTTCGAATTGTTTGTGGTGGATCTGAGAGTGAACACAATTTTGAGGTGATTGTCGTATTAACGTAAAGTGAATGTAATTGATTTTCTCTGAAACGGATGCAATCACTGTAACTTCAGACGTTTTCAGAAAAATATGAATTTGGAAAAAATTTGTTATTGATAACGTGTAAATAGAAAATTAATCCACAATAGTATTGGTTATGGACTTTCAATACGTTACATGAAAATGTTGTTTTAACCAACGTATTTTCTGTTAAGATTCACAAGTAGCCAATAGAACAGGGCTTCCCAACTTATTCAGGCTTACGTCTCCCCAAAGGAAGTGAAAACCATCATGCCCGCCCACAAAATAAATTATTTTTTATAAACATTTATTTATATAATAAATATTAGGTACATTTGTGGGAATTTAAAATAATGTATAAAAACAACTTAAATGAATTTAATTTAATAGTGAGATCACATATTATTCTTGTGATATTATTAAAAAATAATATTAACATTAATTGGAAAAAAAAAACAAAAATGAATTCAATAAAACACAAAAATAAATTTACGTACAAAATTTAAAATAAATAAAACAAAATAACACGATTAATTTTACAACAGAAAATATTTCATTAAAAACATACATATTTACATATGAATTTACAGTTTCTTTTCCAGTGCGAATTTTGACAATTTTTGTGTTGTTCAACCAGCTTTTAGCAGCAGCAGCATCCATCATTTTAGCAGCAGCAGTTAAAAGGCCCGGCACAATTACAGTTCCTTCAAGTGTGTGTGGCTTTTTTTTCTCTCTGTGCCCACCGGCAAAACATTACGTTTAAGATTGCTGCCAAAAGATCAGGCATTATAGGTGCATATTCACAGCTCGCTCACTCGTGTGCGATGTGCAGAAACTTACGCTTTTATATGAGGCAATGACAGGGAAACCATACATGAGAAAATCAACTTGAGTGCAGGAGAGAAACATGAAGTCAAACGTCTACATATGCGAGTGTGTTTATTTCCAGTTGTTGATATTGATTTCTACCACGTGAGTCAAAAGTTGCATTTCATTCCCAATATGGGCAAAATTGAGAAAAAAACGTAATCCCGGAACTTTGTTTCCGATGATGTCAGCGTTGCAAACGAACGATTTTCATACATTGGAGGCTTTTATTTCAGTTATTTTTTTTTTTCTTTTTAATCATCCTCCACCGGAGGAGAACACAGAAATTGGTTTGTTTTAGTGTTTCGAATCTCCATAGACGATTTTTCTAACTGACAATTTTTCGATTATTTTTACTATTTATTTTATTTATATTGCACCATATTACTTTACTGATTTGCTCTTTTTCGTTTGCAATTTCATTGCTCGGGTTCAAATACAGAGAACATGAATTATTCGAGGTCTTTATAATAAGAAGAGTTATAATATCGTATTTTTATCTAAATTAAATATTTCTATTACAAAAAAAAAAAGAAAACAAAAAAAAAAAAAAAAAATTTGTTTAAAATACGAATTAGTATTAAAACGGAAACTTGAAAATTAAAAGAAAATACATATATTTGATTTGAGAACCCAGAGGTTTTTTCTTTTAATGCAAGGGTAATCTCTACAGTTCGTGGTAAAATTGTGTTTCACAGCTGACTAGTTATTATTTCAGAATGAGAAAATAATTTTTCAGAAGGAACTGAGGAATATAATTCCAGTGCGTATGTGAAGAATTAAGAGTTTGCAATTAACTTGTTTTCGAGTAAAATCTTATTCTCCAATAAATGCTTTATGCCTTTATTCGATAGGAAAAAGGTGGATATCGCTTGATACGGCAACAAAATGCAACACTAAAATGGGTTATCTTAATTCACCTCTTCTGGTTGTAAAATTCAATCTATTAACTACACCGTAACCGTAACCGATAATGACCGGCACCTTTTCTTAAATGGAATCGGATTATATATTCCATTAAATTCTGGCACATTTGATACATCAAAAATTGAACAAAGTTATGTCTGAGAATGAAAATAGTCTCCATTGATCACATCCCTCTTCGAAGTTTCCATATACAGTATATTGATGTTAATTAAAAACTGAAATTTTGTCAATTATATTGCCTTATAATGGTTCACAGTTGCCTTCTGTGACCTACCTGATAAATTGGTCTGTTTATCAAAAATCTATATTTACTCCACAATTTCTAAGCCCAGATTCGATAAGTTATAATTCTTCATTATTATTATTTTGCATTAATTAGTTGATTTGAAATTTTCAATTTTTTTCAACAAAAATTGATTAGACGAAACTCGACTTACAAAAGTCTAGTAAGTCAATTGAACACCGTAACATTATGTTTGGCTCATTCCACAGCGCTAGTTCTGCTTACCAAAAGTGGCCCACTGGGCACATTGCGAGTATACCACAACCACAATCTTCATACCAAGAAAGGTGATGTTCTTACCCATTTAAAGTTTGAGAATAGATTAAGGTCGTTTCGACCCTAAGGCCTCTAATCATTCGATTCACCGGACAAGATTATTTTACATTATTTTTGAATGCACCAGCTATCCTAAGGGAAACCAGCTACTAGATGGTTCGATTAGTCTTATTCGTTTCATAGCATACAAACTGCATTTTGGTTCGTGAAAGGAACTTTAATACATTTTATAAGTATTAGCCGATTCCGCGCATATGAAGGATTTGTGACGGAACTTTGAAAACATTGGCTGCTCTTGACATAAATGCGTGGAAGATTATTCGATTAGAAGAAGGAAATAACTACAGAAATCGTGTATTTTCAAGAGAACATAATTTGCTGAATTGTGTGTTGTGTTCAAATGAAAGACTCGGTCGTCGTGTTAATATTCAAATATTAATTATTTGAAGCCTGTTATGTCATATTGCTGTGGAAGTCCACCATTAAATTTTCTAAGTAAGATTAGATATTAGTTTATATATTATTCAAGAAATTGATATCGAAACACGTGTTTATGTTTTTTAATAAATCGATACTTTCATTTTCAATTATAAAATGCCCCCAGTTCGGAAAACGTTGAGTTACATAGATTCTAATGAATCATTAGAATTGGTTGATTTACTGACTAGGACGTATTGTATAACACTAGTTTCATATGTAAATCGAACAGAGTGGAATCATATCTTGGTTTTAGATTACTAAATTATTTATTTAAATCATTGATTTACTTATGAAGTGGAGCAGAGTTAATATGCCAGACGTTAAATACTTATATGACTTTTTTTGATCCCATCATCATTAAACAAACATTCGAACACACCTCTGTGGACCATCCCTGCGCACTTTAAAACTAATTTGTATACGATTATAAGACCACAATGACAAACAGATTTCTACAAAGTTGTGGGTAAAGAGCAATCTTTGTATGAAAAATCAGTTGATTGAGAACCACCCCAAATTAACTTCATGTTTTTTTAAGGGATTTCCATTTTGGGTAATGAAAAAAAAAAAAAAAAAAAAAAAAATAGGAACAAACAAATCAAAAATTTGTTTACATATATTTTTTTTTTTTGTTGTTTTTTTCTTTTTTTTGAAACATCACGGTTCATTAAGTACTCGTACATCATGGCTCATTATTGTGGGTCTGCAAAGCGTTTCCTTTATACTTGTTTTTTTTACAAACTATGTAAAGTTTGTAAACTTCTACAGAGATACTGGGATTTAGCCCGAATGCTAAATTCCTTTGATGTATGAATATCTTTTATATTTCCTTAAAGTTCATGGGAATATTTCATGAGTAAATGTTACTCCCATAACCCAACACATCGTTTAATATAATACGAGGTGTGGTCAAAAAAAGGTGAATTTTCATTTTACTCAAAAAATATTTATTTATTCATCAATTTCTATTTTGTCTCCTTCAAAATAGTCTCCCTCATGTATAACACACTTGTGCCAGCGTTTTGTCCAACCCTCGAAGCAGTTATGATATGCACTTTCTAGTATGTTCTTGAGCTCTCTCAGCGATTCGGTTTTTATTTCCTCAAATGTCGCAAAACGCCGTCGTTTCATCGGTCTCTTCAATCTTGGGAATCTTGGGAAAAAAGAAAAAGAAATCTGGTGAATATGGTGGCTGAGGCATGATAACGGTGTTGTTTTTGGCCAAATAGTCTCTCACAAGCAAAGATGAGTGAGCAGGTGCATTATTAATTAATTTAATTTTTTCGCACAACTCCGGGTGTTTTTTTCGTATCGCTTCACGCAAACGGCGCATAACTTCAAGATAATACTCCTTATTTACCGCAAGACCTTGTGGTAAGAACTCCTGATGTACTACGGCATGGTAATCGAAGAAAACAGTGAGTAAAACTTGATTTGATCGAACTTGGCGTGTTTTTTTTTGTCTTGACTCTCCTGGGCGATTGGGTTTTGGTTTCAATGTCATAGCCATACACCCATGACTCGCCACCAGTTATGACTCTTTTAAGCAAATCTGGATCATTGTTGACGTCATTCAACAATTCCTGAGCGATTCTCATGCGACGCTGTTTTTGGTCAAAATTCAGCAATTTTGGAACGAACTTCGCTGCCACACGCTTCATGCCCAAAATTTCGGAAAAGATTGCATTGCATGAGCCAACCGATATGCCGACATTCTCAGCAACCTCTCTAATTGTGATTCGACGATACCCCATAACAATTATAGGGTTCAAATGATTCGCCGTGAAGAAAAAAATATTTAAAATCTTGATGGACTATTTATTGCATGGCAGCATTTTTAAATCCTTGTTAAGCATGTTTTATTTATTCTTGTGAAACTACAAAAATGATTTCCAATGGAAATTTGCTAAATTATTAATTTCAACCGTCAGTCGGGGCCCATAAACTGCTCTGCTTGAGAGCAACGCCTCAAAAAATAAATATATTTGATGCAATCTAATATAAAAGATAAATAAATTATTTAGTATAGAGATTTCCACCAGGTCAACTGATTTATATATTACTTTATTGAAAATCGATCAATTTGTTTGGGCGTGGCAATGCAGCAGTTTTTATTTTCAGAACTAATTTTATCGAGCGATAAATGTGTACTAAATTTCATCCAATTTATTGCAGGTTTAATAAGGTAATATCTATGAGATTTATAACAAGAGGCTTGATTATCCAGTCGATTTTTTGAAAATTGTTATGTGTTATAAACAAATACCAAGTGACAAAATTGTGGTTGACAAAGTTATATGATAGGTGCCAGAGGGGTATGGCGATACGGTCCAGTTTTGATTCTCAGGCCTAAGCTTACAAAACGTTTAATGTGTTCACAATTTGACTGAATGAAATTCTAAAATTCAAAAGAACAGTAATTTTGGGAATAGAAAGCATTTTTTGCAATTACCTTTTCAATCTTCTTTTGTTTTTATAGAGTAAATTGAATTTTTTTTAATTTGCGAAATAATCTCTGAAATTTAAATCAAACTAATGCATTCTTTAAAAACAATACTCTAAAAGCCTACTAAACTCGCCAACAACAAATAATGGTGGCATCGCACTAACAACAGGAAGATGTGAACTTATGGATTACATGGATCATTTGTATTGGAGGTACTATATAGGGCGCAATTAATTGTCACATGGTTCCTAATGGGCTGAAGTATTGTAATGGATTCCAAATTGTGAAATATTTAGTTAGCCACAACATACCAGATTTATAGTAAAAATGCTAATTTTTGTACGAGGCAATGGAAGGGATCGGTCGACATTGCTCAAATTGAATGGATGTATTATATTTAGATGGGACAAATATTTAACACCCAGAAGGAAGCATTTAATATACGAAGTGTGATCAAAAAATAACCGCCATTTTGGATTGTCAGTTTGTTTTTGACTATGTTGTTTTTTTGACTTGTTGTTGTTTTTTTGACTTGACTTGACTTGTTTGTTTTTTTACTATTCGAAAAAATGGATCAAAGAAACTGTATTAAGTGTTGTGTAAAAACTGAAATTAAATGTGCAAGGACATTTAAAATGATGACTGTGGCGTTTGGCGAGTCTACTATGAGCAGAACACAAGTTCAATTGTGGTATAACCGGTTTAAGGAACGCCGAGAAGATGTCAATGACGATGCTCGTACTGGTCGACGAGCACGTCAACCACCGATGAAAACATTGAAGCAGTGAAGAAAATGATTTTGGATAATCATCGAATCACTATTAGGGAGGTTGCTGATGATGTTGGCATTTCGTTCGGCTCATGCCAAGCAATCTTTACGGATATTTTAGGCATGAAACGTGCGAGAGCGAAGATTGTTCTAAAATTGCTAAATTTTGAGCAAAAACAACGTCGCATGAACATCGCTTAGGAGTTGTTGAACGTCGTCAACGACTATCCAGATTTCATGAAAAAGGTCATAACTGGTGACGAATCATGGGTGTTTGGCTATGACATTGAAACCAAAGTCCAATCATCCCAATGGAAGCGTCCAGAAGAGCCAAGATCGAAAAAAGCACGTCGAGTTCGGTCAAATGTGAAGGTTTTGCTCACTGTTTTCTTCGATCGCAAAGGCGTGGTGCATCATGAATTCTTGCCACAAGGTTGTACGATCAATAAGGAATACTACCTTGAAGTTATGCGCCGTTTGCGCAAAGCAATTCATCAGAAACGCACAGAATTGTGGAAAATCCAATCATGGATTTTGCACCATGATAACGCACCAGCTCACACATCGATGTTTTTGCGTGAGATTTTGGCAAAAACAAAACCGCAAGCATGCCTCAACCACCGTATTCACCGAACTTGACCGCCGCTTTTTCCTTTTCCCAAAAAAGACACCGATGGAAGGAAAGCGTTTTGCTACGATTGAGGAGATAAAAGAAAAATCGAAACAGGAGCTGTTAGCGATACCAAAAAGCTCGTTTCAGAAGTGTTTTGAGGATTAGAAGAAACGCTGGTATAAGTGTATTGTATCTGAGAGGGATTACTTTGAAGAAGATAAGATAGTTATTGATGAAGAAATTATTACTTTTTGGAAAAATTGAAAATAACGGCTATTTTTTGATCACACCTCGTATCAACTATCTTTTAACCAAATATTTTTCTCTAAGTCGATTGAGCTATGTCTGTCGGCCTGGTTGACTGAATGAAGAATGAAAATGCACCGCAAGGTACATCCCATAAAAATGATTCGTTTTCCCAAACTAAAATTTTCATCTGTAATTTCGAAAACGGTTTTGCTAAATTTAGCTAAATTCAACAGACGTCATGTTTGTTTGGTAAGCTTGATTCTTAAGGTAAAAATTTACCGCATCGCTCTCTGGTAACTCCCCAATACAATTTTCATCGAAGTTTAATTTTTCCCCTGTGATTCCTAATTAATGGACTGCAGTGACTTCAATTTCTGTCCGCTGTATTGCATTACAATATTTAATAAAATTTGAAAAACGGACCTGATAATTGCGCCCAATCTGGTATTCTCCACGCAAATCATTTAATTTAACCCATATTTTACCAGATGCATACATTTGATATAATTGCACTATTCCCAAATCTAATTCAGCGAGTGGAAACAAACCGCGTACAAATTGGTCGAATTAGGGAAGTTCAATTCAGAGTATTTATTAATATGTTAAATTACGGTTTTTAAAATCGGTAATTTGGAGCCTAAAATCGATCATTTATAGAATTGAGAATTGTCTAAACAATGATGTTAGAGCTAAATTTATTTATTGAATATTTGGTTAAATTTATATATTATACATTTAACAATTTCCTCAAATGTGACTATACATCGGATTTGAAATAGGTTTAAGTTTAAATTTAAATTTGCCAGAGTTATCTGATAAGGATAGTTCTTCCTTTCATTGTGATCTCCAATTTATGTTAACGATTCAACAACATTCTTGTTTATATGAAGAATTTTCTATGGGAAGTGCCCTCAGTCGGATGAATTATCTATTTTTACCTTTTTTAGTGTCTGCAATAAACAGATGACGTCACTGCTCACATATTATATGATGAATGACGTATTAATAAATTTTGTAAATATACGGACAATTTTACTGTATGATTTATAGTTTTTGATATAAATAGTTTAAATTTGAATTCTAAAATTTGAAAAATGTCATTCAATTCAATTAGGTAGGTTCCACCGGAAGGCCTTTACGTGAAACGCCTTGAGTTTGAAAGAGACAGATAAAAGCGAAATTATTCCTCCTAACTATTCTACATCTCTTGAAACGGTGTTATTATCATTCGAAAACCCTAATTTTTCTAAAATCTAGTTTCGACCAATCAACAACAAAAACCCGGTTAGATCAGGTTTATCCAAACCTACTGTATTTACTTTAAATCAATTTTCACCGCGCGTGCCTTAGCTGCAACCAGCTGCTAATTCGAGTATATATTCGTTACGGTTCACATGCCGTCTATTACCAGGTTTCTCGTGCTAAGATCGGGAAATGGCCAAGTAGTCCTTTGAATATTTTATGCAGGAATCCCGTACCTGTTACTATCATGCTATGTTCCGCGGCCAAAATAACCATTCTAAAAAATAAAGATTCTTTGCCTGCGCTATTTATGCAAACTGAATATTTGGACTTTTAGACTGAGAGCACCATTACCTCCTACTCTTACTTATCTATTAAAATTTATCAAAATAATTTAAATGTCGTGGTCAGATCAGTTATCATGTGCTTTTTCTAGTCACTCATAAAGTGTACCTTCAGTCTTTGCCTTCTATCGGTGCTTGTGCACAAATAAATAAGTTCTAATATATATACTCGTATAAGCTATAAAGCACGAGATAAGATGTATAAGTCAACTCACTACAAATTCACGTTATTTTTACGTCGAGTGCATTCTTGTTCTCCCCATCATATCTTCAGAATAGCGGCTGTTAGGCTGTTAGTTAGGTTAGAGGCACCTTCATCGTAGAGAGTTTGGACATTCCAGGCACTTATTCTGATATCGTGATCTTTACAACATTTGCGGGGTCGTCAATATTTGGGGGAGTTGATTTTTTCATTTCTCTCGTGTTTTTATAAGATGAGAAACATCTGATTCCCATGTTGGGGCTACCAACAACCAATAGCTGGTATATGAGTACAGTTTCAGTAACATCTAAAATTCATTTTTATTAGTATACCATTCACGTTACCCACCAAATCAGTCGCCTCGTCACTTTAGCTACCACAAAGATTTTGGTTGTTCATAAGTGGATAACAGTCAGATACGCTTAGTACGACGCACAGTGCTTTGTCCCATAGACAAAAAAAAAAAAATTGTCCCAAAACATAATTAAAGTTACTGTAATCGAGAGATAACAGTACAAAATAAATAAAATTGAAGGAAATAGTTTCGTTTGACTCTCTTACACTTTACCAGAGGGCGCTAAAGTTAGTGAAATTTAGGCAAAAATCAATGAATTAAAAACTAAATTGTATTGCTTTATGAAAATAATTCCCAAAAATTTATTTTTTTAAGAAGGAGTTTAAAATTTGGATTTTTATATTATTTAGTATGAGCAGAACTCGGAAAAAATAAATCATGTGTTGCATATGTTAACCGGAATTATTTGTAATCGCTGGAAAAAATGTATTTTTCTAAAAATTTAAAAAAATACAAAAGTTTGATGGAATTTAAAAAAAAAACCATATTTTTTTTTCTTTTTTATTGTGTTTTTATTTAGTTAATAGTGTTTTTTAAAGGTATAAGAAATAATTTATGCCCGCTTTTGAGCGCAACTTAAAAAAAAAAGTTTTAAAAAAGGTCTAAATTCACATTTTTAATCACCGTTGGCTGGTTGCTGATTAGGGTGGAGTGGAAAGGCCTGTTTTTTTTTTTTAATTTGAAAAAGAAAGGTGCAATTACAATTGGAAAGAAAAGGTGCAATTCTGGAAGTAACTTACGAAATGTATTGTAAAATGATTGACGGTGCAGTGGCAAATATTTTAACTGACACAAATGCAGCAAGTGGAAGTTTCATTTATAATGCAAGCCCCACTGAAATGAATATTTTAAACGTATCAAAAAATCCAAATGCCGAAAACTACAAATATGGGTTTTCAACCCTTCACTGTTGGATAAAATTTTTTGAATGCTTGATACATATTGGTTACCGGCTATCCTTTAAGCTTTGGCGAGTCGGTAAAGAAAATAGAGTACAATTTATGGAAAATAAAAAAAAAAAATTCTAAATGAATTCAAAGCAAGAACAGGTCTAATAATTGACCAAGTAAAACATGGATTCGGAAACACAAATGACGGAAACACTGCTCGAAGATTTTTTTCCAACAGTGACGTTGCGGCCGAAATAACAGGCATTGATAACGGACTTATTGATAACTTTGGCATAATACTAAGGGTTTTATCTTGTGGATCGCCCATGAATGCAAACAGCTTTAAGGAGCTGTTAAGAGTCAGTCGTAATACATATTTAATACATTATGGATGGTATTATATGCCAAGCACTGTCCATAAAATTTTAATTCATGGATCTGACGTTATTGAGTTCTTCAATTTACCAATAGGTATGCATGTGAATCAAAAACTTCTGAATTATAAATTTATATTTCTTCATCTTTTTACCCAGGATGTATGTCGGAAGAAGCAATAGAAGCGAACCATAAAAACGTAAGAAGAGTGCGCTTATCTCATACAAGAAAAACTTCACGAGAAGATACAAACAGGGATTTGATGACCTATATGCTATTGCAATCAGATTCCGTGCTATCATCAAAGAGGAACGTAAAAAAACATTTGATTTGGCCGGTATTGAAAAATATATTTACAGGGAAAATATTGTTTTTGAAGATGACATATTTGAACAGGTGTTAGGTTCTTCGTTGAGCGAAAATTAGGTTGGCTCCTGTTGTGATGACGCTTAGTTTTAACCAAAGAAATAGCTATATTAATAAAATAAATAAGTTTTTGTTCATACTTTACTTGATTGATAATGACCAAGTGTACATTTTTTTGCCAATGAAATAAAACAAATTTCCTGCATTACGTTCTATAGTATTATTACCAATAAAGTATTAATGTAAGAGAAATATTGCACCTTTTGCATGGAAGGTACTAGAATTCGTTATCCGATTTATTTTAAATTAGGCGTACAATTTTTTGGATTGGAAAGCTTATGCTTTCTGAATTTTAGTTATAATCGGTTAATCGCGTAGGGTGTCGCAATAGTTCAATTTTTGCAGCCAAAAATAGTTTCGGTTTGTATGGGCGGTAGGCGATGGGTGTGGTCAATGTTGATGAAATGCTATTTTTTAATAAGAGGGCATATATGTAGATATATTCTTCACGCAATTTTCATGAAATTTTACGCAATAGTTCAATTTTTATACTCAAAAATAATTTCGGTTTATATGGGCGGTAGGCGATGGGCGTGGTCAGTGTTGATGAAATGCTATTTTTTAATAAGAAGGCATATAGATATGTTCTTCACGCAATTTTCATGAAATTTTACGCAATTGTTCAATTTTTATAGCCAAAAATAATTTCGGTTTGTATGGGCGGTAGGCGATGGGCGTGGTCAATTTTGTCCATACTTTGAAATTTTCTTAATTCAGTTATATTGGGGACTCACACCAAATTTTATTACCCTAGGACGACTCCTTCTATTTTTGTCCCATCGATGTACTGGGACAAAGCACTGTGCGACGTTGTTAATTCCACGGAAATGTACATTCCTCTACGCTAAGATAGCTTCTCAATTTCAACCACACTTTTCACTCCAATAACATGTCATAATTGGAAAGACAACACGATCCGAATTAAGAAATTCCTGACATATAGTGGCAAAAAAATACGGGACGTTATTGCAGTCTTCTCCAACATTGAGATGGACTAAAACCATACTATTTGTTTCGATAAATAAACAGTTTGCAGCCAATCTGGAAATTAGGGAAAGAATAGGTGGTACTATGGGCTTAACAAGATTTAAACGAGACTCTAGCCCTATTTGTCTTGGTATACAATGCAGAGTCATATGCTCTGACGCAAATGAATGCATTTGCTGTTGAGTTTTTCGAAAGAAAAATGTCCCGCAAAATATATATCGTTGTTAAGGGAGATCATTGGCGACTTATGAATCATGAGTTACTCGAGCTATATGGTGACATATTCGACCGCATCCAAATAAAGCGGCTACGATGATTGTGTTAATTTTGGGGTGTTAACCAAAACAAAAGCTAGGATTTTGAAATATTTACAAAACTTGGAAACGGAGCGCAGTAGACCGAAGTGCTTGAAATTCTATTCCACTTTCGCACATAATAGATATACAAATCTATTGTAGCCTTCACCTTAGAAAATGGGTGATGTTTAACGCCTTCAGTATGACATGAAATTAACGGAAAACTTATTTTTTGAAAATAGCAATATCGTAATTTTTTTGCGTTTTGCACAACACAACTCTTAAGTACTTTTATAAAATTACATATCAAGCGGACAAATGCATGTGATAACAAAAGCGTCAGCAATTGGTAGTGATGCCGTCGATTGGCATTCTGCTGCTTTATACGAACTAGTTAAAAGAAGCGAAATTTAATTAATTGAGTTCTTATTGTGTAATGGAAACTCATCCCATTTCATAATTGATCATAGCCGTCGAATAATCTAAAAACAATCCACTATTCTGTTGCACAAGAAACTCTTCTCTCCAGCGTTCTATTTTATCCATTAAAATATAAATTATATTTAATGCCGGAAAATTTCAGCAAATTATCACGACTCAACATCAACAAAGGCCCACATTGCAAAGTACTAATATAATTATCATATAATTTACAATATGAGTTGCATATGAAGTAATTTCGAAGGTGGCGGGAAGGAGCAGCAAACTGTAATTTCCAACTTGTACTCATACTTATAAGTATGGTCTTACATACTATTGTGGCATGACCACAGAAGTGTTGATGAAGCCTCAGATATTCCTCAATTTTACTGTGTATTTATGAAGTTAATTAGGTACTTGGTCCACAGTCATTTATGCTCGCTAAAACCTCTATCAGGAATGTTGAGGAGGGTATTTCAAGTGTTTCGCAATGGAGCAGCACTTTCGTCGGGATGTAATTGCAAACAATTTAAGTGTATTTATGCTAATTTAGATGATACCAACCACCACTGCTGTTCGTGCAGACAGGTCTCTACTACGTATTTAGTCAGTGTTCTTAAGCCGAACAGATAGACGCTTTGTGCAAATGTAGAATCTGGTGCAAACATGTACAGCGCATAGATGAATACACTAGAATGGCAACGAGAATTTATCTTCATAATTATCTAAGACTACTTTACGTAAAATTTAGGGAAAATCAGACAATTCTTTGAATGAGATACATTTAAATCAAAAGGAATGTTGTTTGCTGCCAAAGGGGTGTCTAAATAAATATCGAGCAATTGTTTCTCATCGTAAAATTATACAAATTTGAGGACAATCCTATGGAAACTGAAGCTAGCAAGAATAGTAAATTTGGGGGAAAATAAGAAATTCGTTTCTTTGGATATTTCCTATGAGCAGAAAGTTTTTTAAATAGTACCATTTTATTAATCTCCACCATCTATAACTTAAAGAACAGGGTGCATATTGTAAAAATTAAGGAAAGTATGAAAAATTCACATTTGTCGAGAGGTATGCGTAGTCATTGCATAGACCAGTTTCGCAGATTTCAGCATTTGAACACAACTACGGTTCAGAATATCGCAGACGATGTATTGTATTAGCTCATTGACTCATAGTTGGGCATGCCAAAAATGCAGCCTTCTCACATGCAATATACGAATTTTGCCAGTTATTTCAGTGAAGAATCATATATATTTTTTTTTTTTTTTTGCATTTTACAATAACCATGGCCAACCAGGACAACTATTTCCGAGATTTATCAAGTACCACCACTTATCCTTATCCAATTAAGCAATAAATGACACAATTATTGAAACAATTTTAAAAAATGTACATTGTAGCTGATCCAATTTTCGTATATTAGTAGAGGAAATTGATCGAGCCTTCTTAATTCATATAAATTCCTGTGAAGTCACCTTAATTGTGGCCGTGGTTACTGAAGAAAATCCTAAATAATACTAATATTTGTTGGAAAAATGGTGAACTGACTTACACACGTCTTCACTCAGTATCCTATTGCGTTGGTGCTAAAGCGTTAGAGGTGGTAAATCGATAGAAGAGAGATTTCTTAACTTAAGCACAATAAAAGAAGCACATTTTAACTTCCTGAAGTCTTAGACAGATTTAGAAATTATGTAGGGACCACAAATTTATGCAAATCTTCTAATTTATATGTGCAGTATCATAAAGGTCTTGGCAATGCAGTTCATTCTCACTTGCAAAAGTTAATTTACTGAGAACACTACGTTACTAAACTATATGAACTTTAGTGCAATTGAATGAAAATTATGTAAGTAGAATTGTGCGGATTATATTTGGTAATTTGCGGGGAAGAACGTGATTATCAGATCGAATTTTTCAAAGTTTGCCAAGCATTATAATTCAATATCATTGAGAGCTATTTAAGTAAATTAGAGATTAGAGCGGAAACATTACAACTCAAAAATAAAAAGAGGGTGTGGCAATGCCTTCCAATAGCATTATCAGAATTTAGTTTGCCACATGTAAGATGTATGCTAAATTTGGCAGATTTCACTACAATCCCTTGAAAACTATAAAATTAAGAACATGTGCGTTAAATCGTTGATTTGTGTGTTAGCTGCAAGAAGGAACCTGATACCAATGCAATGGTACAAAACCTAGGCAGTTGTAGAATACGACTTAGAAATTAATTTGAAAAAATCGGCCAATTTGTACGATGTTTTCCGTTTTCATTCGGAGGCTCTGCTTTGACTAAGTTAGACTAAATAAGTTCTAATAACTAATTAAATAAATGCTATAAACCTAAATACGAGTATATATGTATTGGTTAAATGTTTCATTTGTATGAGTGATACCCCAAGCGCTGTGGTTGGTCGGTCAATTTTTCAAACTGCGTCAAGAGTTTTATACTAACACAATGGACAGAAAGTCAAGTTACTGCAGTCTACAAATAAGGCCGGTATACCTATTTGTAATTGTCATTTACTACTATAGCGTAATGTTAGGCTTATGCTTAGGCCAAGCGTTAAGAAGTTTTATAACGATTTGCGATAGTTGCCTTATCAAATGTTATATATCTTGGTTCCTTCTAACGAAGGTACAAAATGCAGAAAGAACATATTATTGGGGCTTTTAACGCAAATCATCAAATGGTAAAATGTTGAGTGGGAAGGCGCGATGATAGAAAATGTAATTCGATTTAAATATAGTCGGTTATTGACAATGAAAGTAAATTGAACCTTTTTATTAGTTTGAAGTAATAACGAACTAAAGCCAATGCCTGTAATTTTAAAAAATTCTTGATTCCACCTAACAACCGCACTGCAATGTCTGCAGAATGTACAACGTCCTTTTCGTAGGTGCAAAAGACTGCAGAGTGAATTAACGCACAGACGATAAATTATAACTTACTGAGCTTAATTGTTATAGCTTCTTAATAACTTAATACCTTCGGTTAATTTGCATATGAGATTCCCTAATATGGTCCTCAACATCATTTCGAGTTCGGAGCAAAATTGTGAAAGGAGTCAGAATGGACGTGATGAATCTTCAGATTCTTTAAAAATACACTGCAATTTTCATTCGCAGAATTAATTGTAATAAAAGCCTGACGCTTGCTTAGTTATATTGGATTTAGTAAACTTAAATGAAAGATGTGAGTATAGGAATGAACTGGCGGACCGAAAGGTCCGATCGAATTTTTCGCATTTTGCCAAAAATTTCAATAAACATAATCGACAAAAGTTTAAATGAGTGCAGCCTACGAATTAGGATCTACAGGGAAAAATGAAATGTCAATAAATCGATCAATTTATCTAGGAGGTACACGAGAGGGAGTGGCAATGCAGCCCAGTCACATTTTCACAACAAAATGTATTAAAATGACGACGCTGAATTAAGCACACTTATTGAAAGATATGAAATTACGAAGACATGCATAAAATCTGTAATTTGTACGGAAGGTTTCAGAAGAGGGGTTGTTACTTCACCCATTAAAGAAGCTTTATTAGGAATTATAAAGCAATACAATAAATAAAACTTCAGGTTTCTGCAGTATACGATTAAAGAGCATTTCGAAAAGTCGATAAATTTGTGGGAGAAGTGCCAGAATGGGTGTGACTATGTAGCTCTATGAGACTCTATGTCCGTAAGCCCTTAACATGTGTCAAGTCTGTATAAATTTAGTGCAACTAGGTAAAAGATAGCAAACTAAAAACATATAGGTTAAACCCATAATTTTTTCTGGTTGTCTTTTTTGAAATTTTGCAAAGCATTATAAAACATTGCAGTGGACAAAAACTAAGGGTGCTGCAGTTTACGAATTACGAGTTACAGGGAAAAAATTGAATTTCGGAAAATCGGGCAATTTGTGTGGGAGTTACTGGAGGGGGTGGACAGATATAGTCTATTTACAATCCCGTTCACAATCTACGAATATATTTGGCTGTGCCAAGAAAAAGAGGTACGCAATTTATCGTGTCAAAAAGTCAGCCAGTCGGCTAGATAGATGGACAGCGTTCAATTGACCCCTGTCCACCCAACCTTCGCGGCAACATTACCCTTTCAATGGCAACATTACCCTTTCAAATGCTGTCCAAAACTTGTCAGGATTGTTCGGATTTTCCTTTGCAGGGAATCTAAATCTGTATCACACCACACTATCACTCCAAATGAATGCAATAAGATTGGGATGGCATAGGTATTGATAGCCTTAATCATGTTCCTAGCATTCAATTTGGTTCTACATAGTCTCCGTATTCTAACTTCACACTGTGTTCTCAAGCTGTCCCTTATTACTGCGTGATGTATTCCTCTCATTTCCTCCACACCTAAGTATTTGTAAGAATCCAGCATCTGAATTACGCCCTCATTCAGTGAAAATCCGTCTGAATGTATTACCTGGCCTCTTACCATCTCTATTGACTTACATTTATCGAACCCAAATTGCATGGAAATATCATTGCTAAACTTTTCCACAATATCTAGTAGGTTCGATAGGTGGTACCTTGACCGTGCGAACAACTTCAAATCATCCATATACAATAGATGGGTGATTGCAGACTGTCTTTGTTGGTGCTTTATTCGATATCCATTAGGGGAGTTATTCAATGCTCTGTTAAGAGGTGTTAGACTCAGACAAAACCACAGCGGGCTGAATGCATCTCCCTGAAAAATTCCCCTATTTATACGAATTTCACGAGTACAAATGCCATTAAGGATAATATGTGTCCTCCATGAAGGCATTGTTCTCTCAAAAAATGCAACTATTCTCCGGTCCACTCCGTTATTCTCCAGAGTTCGTATCAAATAAGTATGGGGTACACTATCAAAGGCCTTCTTGTAATCAATGTACGCCACACTTAAATTTCTTTGATGACAAATCGAATTTCTTGTTACAATTGCATCTATTGTGACAAATTCCTTACAACCTCTAGAGTTCTTAGCACATCCTCTTTGCTCCAACGGTAACAAGTTATTCTCAGCACAATGGCTGTAGATTTTCTCCGATATTATTCCGGTGAGCAATTTATATATAGTTGGTAAGCAGGTAATAGGACGGTAGTTCCGAGGGTCCGTAGTATCACCACTCCTATATGAAAGGAACGTTTTTCCCATTGTAAGAAAACTTGGCATTGGCGTTCCCCCATTTAAGAATTCATTAAAAATTGATACCAAATGTGGATGAACACATGTAAAATGCTTCAACCAGAAGTTCTGAATACCATCTACTCCTGGCGCCTTCCAATTCTTAGCCTTACTTAACGCTGTGCCTAGATCGGGTTCCGATATTGTACTACCTCGCATTTCCCCCGTGTGCAATGATTCTGTCCATATTGGATTTTCGTGGAAAGTTGCAGGTGTTTCCCATAATCTTCCCCAGAATTGTTCTATTTCCGATTGAACAGGTGTCTGAGGGATTCCCAACTCTACACTGTTTCTTTTCTCCAGCTCACGATAGAATTTCCGCTGGTTAAATACGAAGAGAGTGTTATCTATTCTCCTTTTCCTGCTTGTGAGGTACCTTTTCAATCTGCTACTGACAGCCTGTAGAATCTGAGTGCGACGGTCGATAATATCATCTAGCATACCAGATGTAATCGTCCCAATATTCTCAGATCCTATAATACGTCTTACCATTCGAATCAGGTGTTGTGAACGAATCCCCCGTTGGTATTGGGTGAGCCTTCCAATTTCAGCTCTCAATTTAGATTTTTTCCCTTCCAGACGTCTTTGCCATGCCGGCTTGTCATTCCCCCATTGGTTGCCACTAGCATCTGATCTGATACTTACACCACACATTTTGGAAACAGTTATGGCGGCACAGTATATTGCACTGTGAACATCTTCGAAGGTTGGATGTTCCCCAAGGAGCGTGCTTAATATGCTATTTAAGTACTCCAAGCTTTTACCAACCTTCTTATTGTACCGGATCTTAGGTATTTGTGGTCTACAAAACGGGTCCAACGTTCCATATTCCAGCTTACTTTCCTCAAAGGCTTCCACAACAGTTTGAAAATGAACCTCATCCCAAAGGGTTGAGGATTGTCTTGATTCAATCCCCCGGCCATCGTTGTTTTCCAACTGTAGATAAATTTCCCTCCGGGTCCCCAACGATTCTCTATTTTGGTCAACTTGAACGCCATCAGTATTAGAAGTCGAATCCAACCCTATGTTATCCCCATTGTCCACTGATAATCACACGGTTAGACGACCTTATTTCCTCCTGAATTGCCCTTAGTATTTCTTATTACTATTATTATTATTATTATTATTATTTTTTTTTTTTTTGCATAGAAAATTCAATTTGTTTTGTGTGCTCATTCACTCATACGCGACACCTGATTAGAAAAATATTCATTCGGCATCGCCTCAATTTTTCTTTTAATGCACTGCTCCAATTTAGTCAAATACCTCGGTTTCATTTTGTGCACCTCTTGATTGACATAACCCCATAAAAAAGTCTGGTGCAATCAGGTCAGGTGAGCTTGGGGAGCCAGGTGAAAGTGGAGTTTCTGGATATTAATTTGTTTAGGAATTTTTGTTGGAACTCAGCCATAACCGGTCTTGCTATGTGTGCAGTGGCTCCATCTTGCTGGAACCAAATGCTGTTAAAGTGAATACGTTTTCTATGAGCGATATGACAAACGTAACTTAACAAAAAAAATTTAGACGTTACTTCATACATTACTGTCAAACTATTTCAATCATAATTGTAAATTAATTTATATTAATTTCATTATCATTTCTACTTTTTTTCAACTTATTTACAACATATGCTCGGTTTTTCATTGTTGTTTTTCGTTTTTAAATAATGGGCGACACCGGCTTTCACGAGACATTTTTATACACTCAAACAACTGCTAACTTTTCACGAAGGAAACCGGGGTTACTTTAAATTTAAACACCTGTTGCCTTTTAGTTCTGAATGAAATTTAAGCTGAGGTCCTTTGTCTCGTATAAAACGTCTTATTGATACATTAAAATACATAAAATTTGCAACGAAAAGAACTTCAATATTTTAAGCAAAGGAAGTGAATGTTGACGCGCATTTAACATTTTGAGTTTGTTATTACCTGAAACAGATGCGCTAATAATAATTTTATGGCTTCGAAGTGAAGGCAATTTATAGAAATAAACTCAATAAATAATTCGTGTTTACACAAAGCCACATTATGCTGAAATTAATTTAGCCATTAAAGCCCTTAAGCCCTTTCGTGCAGCAAGTAGCAGAAATATATTTATTTCAACTGTGCACGTAATAGTTTTTGCTGGTTGTCACCTCCTCAGCATGCTTACATATAATAAGTTCAGATGTTTACTGTGGTATAACTAC
This sequence comes from Philornis downsi, assembly GCA_019455685.1. NCBI lineage: Eukaryota > Metazoa > Arthropoda > Insecta > Diptera > Muscidae > Philornis > Philornis downsi. Next base: position 1,190,632 of record JAHXMU010000099.1, on the reverse strand, counting down.
TGCTAACTTAATATTCCGTCATATTAGCAATATATGGAATGAGAGTTTTTAAAAATTAAGAAAGCGGAAAATATGTACATGTCAATAACGTAAACAATAAAAACGCAATAAGTGTAATCCAAGATCTTTGTGCAAAATTCTCTTCAGGCTGATGCGCAAAATGTTGAGTGTTTGAGATCGACGACGAGTTAATGTTTCGGCTGCAGCAACCAACTTTTCGGCATTCGATGCTAAATCTAGTCATTTCGCTCAGTGGATTTATGATATTTACTGAGAATTTGAACGGGGAAAAATGTTCAGTGTCAAAATAGTAGATGATTCAAAAAAATATTTCAACCCATAATAATGTATTATTTGAATCAAATGCGTTACTTCTTTGTCAAGTGATGTCATGACACCGAAATGGCATCGATCTATTGAAGACATTCGCCGATTATCTGTAACAGAAATAGAAATTACTCAAGGGATTTTCAAAAACACACATGCAATCAAACTTTAAGCATGACTATCAGAAACAATTTTCATAGGGAAACACCGAGTAATTTGATGGAATCTGAATTATTTTTCATTTTTTGGACTTGCGTTCATCTGTACTGCTCAATTCCCAAACACAATTCTGCCCATTCTATTGATTTCGGAGGTATATCTGAATGAAATTGCAAATTGAATGACGTATTTTGATTATCGTCCTGCCTATACACGCGAATCACACGTAGTGTAGCAGAAATGTTATCAATGTTAAAATCATCCATTCTTTGGTAATCTTGAAACTTTTTCATACTTAGTTTTCTTGGTTCTTAATCTCCGTTCTTTGATAAGTCTCCGATATTTGGATGTATTAACATTTTGCAGACTCTTCCATCTTTTGAAATTAACAAATCTTAAAGGAACTGGGCACCTACCCATCTACTATTTGTATATATTCATCCGGAGGAATAAAGGTATACGAATACATGGCTGACTAGATTGCTGGTGAATATTTTGTAATATTTTCTCAGAACATAGCCAATTTTCGAAATTTAATTTCCTTCGTGTAACTCCCCATTCGTAGTATGCAGCAACCCAATTTGTTGTCGGTTGCATTTTTTCATAACCCTTTCGATTAACCCAGCTCCTTTCCATGCAACTGACTGGTACAGCCCATATATTATTGGCTTCGTATCTTCCAATCGGCTGCATTAAATTTATTCAAACTTGACTCAAGTTGGGCGTTTGAATGAAAACGGAGCGTACTGTCACATCCATTTTGGTACTTTCCATGAAAATTGGACAATTTTTCGAAACTCAATAAATCTTCCGTAATAATCGGAAAAAAATCATCAATCAAGTGATCACGCATTTTCCATACAAATGATCGATTTAACCCACATATTTTCAACTCCATATCTTCCAATCGATTGTAGCAAATTTGACTAAATTTGCCATATATTTTACGTTTGATAATCCGCGTTCTGGGAACGAAAATCGGAAACGTTGCTATGCCCATTTTGGTACTTCTTACAAAAAATGATTGAATTTTACGAAATTCATTCAATTCCTTGTATTCCGACTGTGGCGCGATGGTTAGCACATTCGACTATTGTTTGCATTATCGCAGGTTCAACTTCGCATGCAGTCACCTCTCATTATGTTGAGCGGTGGTCTTTCCGATGCCTCTAACGAACACTTCGAGTAGTCGAGTAATCGACAGGTCTTGTAAATGCTTCCCAAATTTTGACGTTGGGAATCGTCGTTAAACTGTAGGTCCCGTTGAGTGAATTTATAAAAATAGAATGTGTGTAAGCTCACTGAATGTGTGAAAGCCTCCCATGTCTTATTCACGAGATGAAAGGAGTCTTTCTTTATTTTTGTTTATTCCTTTGCTGTCTTAATTTTTACCCATCGCATTGTTTTACAATTCCCTATACCGCTGGAGAAAAATGTGTATATATTTTTACCTCCTCGTCTTCCAATCGAATATGGCAAATTCGGCCAAATTTAGCATTCGGCCGAATGTCATGCCTTTGGTAAAGTCAGTTCTAAGAACGTTGTAGCGCCCATTCTGGCAAATTGACTGATTTATTTATTTATCTATTTAGTAGCGTGAAGTTACTTAAATTCTTGTCAGTTACATTACGTTATAATACTGGGTAAAATGTGAGGAAATGTACGGAATGACCACGCCCCTTCTGGTACCAATCATACGAATTATTCCATTTATAGATTTATTATTTCCAGATTCGTACTGCTTATTCAATTGTACTATGTTCAGTGAAATTGAGATCGCATCTGATATTTAGTACTGCGAATCAAAATAGACTCCACTGTCAAGCTCCTTGCGGTACCACATATATAACTTGGCATATTTAGCGAAAATCGGTGATAGTTCTACATTTCCCAAATTTAAATTTGTTGTGTATGCGATGTAGTCAATTAAAACACATTGTCAATCATCATATGCTGTAACAGACTGAGTGAGTGTCACCTTTCTTAGAATGTCACCTCCTGCCCTGCAAATTTGTCGTAGCTTTCATGTCCTTTTTTCTGATCCAAATGTCAATTTGAAATTGAAGTGCTTTTAAAGTGATTTGAAGTGGTTAAAAAGAGGTAGAAAGGTCTGTGGGTACAAACTGAATTGTTTCGTATATTTGTAAAAACGGCAAATCCCAATTTGTTCTCAGACACAGGACAACCCGCATCTATCATAAATCAGAAACATTATTTGCAGAAAAAAATGTTTAAGATTCCTACTTCAATAGCAGAGCAGAAGGTGAAAGTTTTCCACAATTGGCCTCATATGCATTCTCATCGATTGCATGCTGCGTCTTCTAAAATGTTACTCTTTGCACTGGTTCTGTTTTAATTCTACACATTTATTTGTGGCTGCAAATCATTCGTAGCATCCTAACCGAAAGTCAATATAATAAATAATCCAAGTAATATCAATATTAATTAGCAACTCTGATGCACATTGGTCACCTATTATTTAGAACGTATATTTTCCATTTATATCTCTTCCATCCAGCGCTCTAGCTTGGATCATATCTTTCTATAGTGTTGTTCTTGTTGTTACGATGCTAACACAAAACGTAGAAAGTACTCGTATGATTGCAAAATTTCTTTAGCGTTGATCAAGAGTTTTGCAGACCACCTGATTTGCTCAACTTTGCCATCACAAGATTTGGAGAAATATTAATTTCATGTCAATTTTATTGCCCATTAATTTTAGTATTTCCAACTCGATTCCCTCGTACAGTTTCCATTGTAATATGTAAGTAGAAGTCCTGAAATGTCTCAGAATGTGTAGTGCCTTAAAGGCGCTGGAAGAAACGGAATAAACAGCGAAAGCATTTGTTAGCCAGAGGCAAATGTTAATATCGTATAGCACGCCGATGCATCGAATAGTCTACCAGTTTTGCAGTTTAAGTTGTAATCAAAGAAAAGCTTAAAAATTTGTGTTATTTGTCTTGTCGTCTTTAAACATAACTTAAATTGGACAATTTTCTGCGAGGATTTAATAGAAAAAGCACATGTGTGAGTCTTTGTTAGAACATTTTAAATTATTGAGTTAGCAGTGGTGTATTAAAATTCTTCAGATAACACTAACATTATGAACAATCGTACAGGGTTATCCATTTAGTAGTTTCAACCGTTTCAACCATTTTCAAAAGTTTCTACTGTTCCAACAATGCAGAGGCGGTCATTTAAATGACACTATATTTCGTACATAATGGCAAGAGCTAAGCACTATAATGAAATAAAAGTTTCATCGAAATCGTAGCTTTATACATATATGTGCATTATTTAAGTTCACTTTTGAAACCGAAAAATGGATAACTCGATATTATCGTCAAATACATGTCGTGTTGATACAAAAGAAATCAGAGGGACGTCTCGTCAATCAGTATTGAGTTCGTTAAACACCATTTACTTTGGAAAATTCGAGAGAAAATTTTCTATTTTTACAGCTTTTGTGGGCAGGTAAATAAGGCATTAATGACTGTGGGCACAGAGCGAAATTTTTTGGCATTTATGTGTACTATTTTGGTTTATTGCCATGAACTTACTGTATAGGAGGAAGTCGCCCTCAACTTTCAGAGGGCTGTATATATGCTTTAGTGGCTAACGACCGGCTTGAAATATTGAAATTTTGGGAAAATGCTCTTTAGTTTCCCAATTCTACGTCGGAATGGAAATACGGTCGTAGCTCTAAAACGCATTTATTTGTACTGAGAACGAACGAATAAATAACGAATAAACAATAATGAGACTTACTCGTATTGAGAGAGCGCTACAATTTCGGTCGGGCCAACGTTCAGAGTGGTCTGCGTACGCTGCAGTATAGTGCGGACGATGTATATAATATTTTACTTTTTTTAATTTTATATTGTTATTCAATAACCATGCTCTTGATTAAGGAGGTCCGTTATCAATATGTCTGAATTACGGTGGTTCCTTCCCGATTATATCAACTGAACACCGCCCTGTATTATCTTTATTAGTGTTAAAATCAATCATATATACCTATAGTAAGAAACAGTTGGAACAATTCTGAAAAATAACAGTTTTGTTTTAAATATAATTTATTCCTTGGATCTTATTTGCCCGTATTGTAACACTCGGAAACAGCATACTCATGGACGAGGTGTTGCCTCATCGCAAATTAATTGGGTGTGGGAATTTATGCCTTTCACCCTGCTATAGCTAGCTATTGGCTAACTGGTAAGTGAACCTGCTACCTCGAGTCTGAGAAATCCTCCATTCTATTTTCTTGAACCTGGAAATGGGTCTTAATTAAACTAAAACATTACCATGTAGAAAGTCTCAGAGAACTCGGCTCTCAATTTCGGATGCAGGACAATAATGAATTAATATTTAATTTTCGACAAATGTTAGTCATGGCCTCCATTTTGCATATGAAAATAACGTGGTTATTTCGTCCAGTTATAGCATTTGGCTAATATTTGGGGAAAATTCCAGTTTCAAAGTATTTTTAGGTTTTTGCAAATTCAATGTATTGGAGTACTTATATTTTCGCACTATCAAAAGGAATGATACAATGCTTATATACGAATAATATAGAGATTTGAACTCTGCCTTGACTTTCAATGGTAAAATGTTCGACAGTTTTTACCTGTTTGAAAAAGTTGGACTTTATTTTGGATCAATTCCATGCTATTAGCTGTAAGAAACTAATGGCAATGTCCTCTACAATAAGCTTTCCTACCTTTGATATGAGGTTTGAGATCTCTATACTATTCCTCTGTATGAGTCGAATTTCATCATTTGGTACTCAGGATGCCCTTGAATGTATTCAGAATTATAGTGACTATTGGTCTTCTCCAGAATTTGTCGTAGTGTGCATATCTGGTCAGTTGTTGACTTACCAGATCTAAAGACGCACTGATAAGGTCCAATCAGGTCAGTTACATTCGGTTTTAGTCTTTCATAAATCACACTCGACAGGACCTTATAGGCAATGGATAAAAGACTCATACCGCCATAGTTTTCACACACACTTGAATCGCCTTTTTTAAACACAGGATTCAGTACTCTCAAAATCCAATCATCGGGCATGTTTTCCTTGAGCCAAATCGTATTTAGGAGCTGATGCAGGCTGTTTATCATCGCCAACAGTTTTGAACAGCTCTGATGGCAGGCCATCAGCGCCCGCAGTTTTGTTGTTCTCGGAGCTGGGCAAATTATGCCATCGTCGATAATTGGGGTGATTTTCTCACTTGTGTTGCCATCCGGAAGTAAGAGTTCCATGGTTGCAGCGCATTCTGCGTATCTGTGACCAGATTTCCTTCGCTGTCCTTACAGGAGGGGACCCCTGTTCCATACCCTGTACTTCTTACCTTTTGGTCGAATTTTCGGGCTTCACTTCTGTCCCTGTACCTTTCTATTTCTTCACTCTCACGCTCTTTCCACAACCGTTTCTTCCGCCTAAAAAGTTGGTGTGCCTCTGTTTTCTGCTCCTTTTAGCGTTCTCTAACTGCATGCGTTACAATTGGTTGCAGTGTTGCCCTGTATGCAGCATCTTTTCTTCACAACATTCTTCATCGTACCAGGGCTTGTCTAAACGCAGTTTCTCAACCCAATTATGGTTTTTGCAGCAGTTGCCATAGAATGCGCAATATGTTGCCACTGTGCGTCAGGAACATCAGGATAAGGGGCGTTTAGTTGTAGTAGTTGAGGAAGTTTGGTGGAGTAGGCTGTGGCAAGGCAAGTGTATGCAGCCTAGCGACATCGAGCTTCCTTCTGCTCAATCTCGTTCGTACCTTAGTTGCAACCAGATGGTAATCCGAGTCAATATTAGCACCATGAATCACACACACGTCCATGATACTAGAAGCATGCCTTCCATCTATACTTCCATCTTCCATCATATTACCAGTTGGCCAAATATGATCGTTTTCAACATAAAATTAGTGTTTGAGGCAGCTTAAGTTTTCGAGATATCGCGCAAAAATATATTAATGTCGGTTGTAAAATCCTTAATCTGTTAAAAATTCTATAACAAAACTCCACGGAGTCTCAAATTCTGCTAAAATTACCTTGGAAGTGGGTTTCTAGGTATCGACAACATTAATTTATGAAATTAACGCCTTACTGGTTGCATTTTTTTGGTATCCTATATAGGATACCGGTATAGGACACCAAAAAAAAAAAACGCATCGTCGCTTAGCAAAATTAATTTGGCAGCATTGATATTTAAGAAATGTTTATTAATTTTGTTTTGTTTTTACTCATAACTACTTTATCATCCTTTTATAAAATAAACGTAACCTAATGTTTGCGCAATTAATAAATTAAAATTAAAATTGAATTGAACGTATTGTGCTTGTGGTGATGGATAATTTTGAAAATGTAAGTATTGCTATTATTCTGGAAATCTAATGTTTTCTTAATAGCTAGAAGCGGGCATTGACGACCACGAAGTGTAGGATTTACAGACAATTGTTGAGACCATAGTGGCCATGTCCACTTCATTATCGAGCTCGTCCGAGAGTGGAGATGGCAATGAAGACGTCACTGCTGCAGTTGGTGTTTTGAACATCGGGAAATAGGTGTGCTGTTTGTGCTTGACATCCATAAATGTGGAATGGCCTGCTATTGTCTTTTACAAACGGCAATAACGCCAATAACACACAACTAATGCTTGCAAAAAATCAACATCTTGTATTTACGTTATTTAACGTCCCCCTTCTTTTTTAACCTTTTTGTTTACTTTTGCGTAGGAGAACTTGGTCGCGTTGTTATTTTCCATACTTTTTTACTACTTTTTTTATACAACTTATCCAAACTTATACAAAATTATCTCTGTTAGCGTATACCGGATAGCACTTGTACGGCGAAACGGGTATAAGATACCAAAAAAAGCCACTATAAAATTGTCGTCATTGGTAAATATCCAAATTTTGATCAAAGATTATTAAAATTATTATAATTCGGGTCAGAATTAATTTTTAATTATTTTTAAACCGGTTGTTCGTAAGTTGAAATTTTGAAAAAAATAGATATACGTCTTTGTTAAAAAACCGATTGACCGGTTTTCGGGTTTGAACACTCTAGCCACAGAGTGATGCACAAGATGTCTGGCTGTGTCACGAAAGAAATTTGTGTCCAAATCGCCAAAAGTTAAAGCCGAATTAGTTGATATAGTGCAAGGAACGATTCATTTGATCTACAGATTAAGATTCCAGTGGGTCTCATGAGAATAGTGTGGTCACTCTGTAAAAAATTTGTTGAAATTCTTAATTCTCACCCATACATTAGCATATTCTGATACGAAAGCAGATGTATTTCATGAATTAATATAATACATAATGTTTACATATTATAGCATCACTTCCCTGTTTTTGCATAAGAATCAAAAATAATGACGACTAAAAATGGTAGTCAGCAGTTATTCGCAACTGTTCCTTCAATATTCGAATGAAAACTGTTCAATAACGGCAGCCGTCATCCAAAGCATTACTATCGTGCTATCTCGATTTCGTATGGCGTAATTAAGCCGCAGAAATTTTCCAGGCCGATCTCAAGTAAGTTTGGAAACAAACACATCGAGCATAACAATTTAAACATCTAATGGCAACACCAGTATAAAACTTGGAAAACAAGTTCGTAATTCAAGGAAAACATGCCCGATGATTGGAATTTGATAGTACTGTGTCCAGCCTTTAAAAAAGGCGATTCAAGTGTATATAAAAACTATCGCGTTATCAGTCTTTTACCCATTGCTTATAAGGTCCTGTCGAGTGTGATATGTGAAAGACTAAAACCGAATGTAACTGACCTAATTGGACCTTAACAGTGTGGCTTTAGATCTGGTAAATCAACAACTGACCAGATATTCACACTACGACAAATTCTGGAAAAAACAGATCGACACGTATCATCTTTTCGTCGACTATAAAGCTGCCTTCGATAGCCCGATACGGCAAAAACTGTGTGAGGCCATGTCCGATTTTGGAATTCCTACGAAGCTTATACATCTTTGTATACGCAGACTGACACGAAGTCTTCACTAAAATAGACAAAGAACTATGCGAGCTTTTTTGCACCAAACGACGATTTAGGCCGGGCGACCTCTTCAACATACTGTTGGAGACGATTGTGAGGAAAGCTGTAGTTAACACGACCCATCTGGTACCAGATGACATAGACATTATTGGCAGAAAACTGCGAGATGTTACTGCAGATTTCCCAAGCATCGAGAAGGAAGCAGCGGAAATGGGTCTGTTGCTTGCTAACAGATGTTACTATTCAATGATAAACGACTTTCTCAACAAACAAAAATTCGACTGTACCAGACGTTGATTCGGTCTGTGTTGTTATATGGCGCAGAATTCTGGGTTATGACACAAACGGATGAATCAGTACTAGCAGTTTTCGAGAGGAAAATACTCCGTAAAATAAATGGACCCTTCATCGTTAACGGAGAGTATTAGCGTCGCAGCAACAATAACCTGTATGGGCTATACAACGACATCGACGTGGTCGAACGCACTAATATACAGCGATTGCGTTGGCTGAGTCATATTGTGTGGATGGACCCAAATGCCCCGGCACGGAAAGTTTTCGAGAACTAACTCGATGAATGGCGCAGAAGAGGGTGAGCCAAACTCCGTTAGAAGTACCAGGCTTTTGAAATACTATCGAAACTTGGTGTGACAAATTGGAGGAGAAGCGCAGAAGATCGAAGCGCTTGGAATTATTTTCTACAGTCAGCGTTTAATGGATAAGTAGGTCTATTCCAGTCGCCACCTAAGAATAATATGTATAAATATTTCATTAACTTGAATTCCCTGAGGTAATAGTATTTGAATTGGGTTATAGAAGAACATTACTAACAATAGCGCAACAAACCAAAATTTGACTCTTCGTACCAGATTTCCACATAATTTCTTTAAGCTATATTTCATGAACTAGAATTGATGGTCAAGCATTATAACGTTAATAAAACGCGCTGCATATTAAAAGTGAGTAAATAACGTTAAAGCATCGACTCGTATTTAATAATCATCATCTCTCTAATATTGATTTTTTTTTAAATACTGGCGCATTGTGTAAGATATTGTAATTGTCTTTCACTCGTCCATCCTTTGAAGTAATTCTAAGTTCTTACAATGCTTCAAAGCATAAGTAATTCTATCCGTTGGGAAATGTCAACAATCACTGTAACTTTGACAATTTTAATATTACGAATAGCTTCTGCAATATTTTCATACAATCATTACGTATCGCATTGGATGCATTACTGGCTCATGTACGAGTACATAAATAAACGTAAATTTGTGTGTAAAGACTCACACATCATCCATCCGGTTGTAACAAAATCTTTTCAATGCCTTCCTAGCTTCTAGACGGGTTGGTTATAACACGAGTGTTGAACGTCAAGCCTTTTTAATAAATTTGTTCTTGTATATTGTCGAAGATGGCCAATAAGCTCAAAATGCTGTAAATCCTTATTTTATTCTATGTGCACATTTTTCATGAAATGAAAATATTTTTATTTTTATAGAGAAAGTCCGTAAAAACCCCATTTATCCTGTTATTTTTCTGCAGGTCGAATAACTAAAAAATGCACTTTTGAAAAATCTAATTTCTGAAATAACCCGAAAAAATTCTTCTGAAAAAGTCTTGTATTTTAACAATATAGGCTGGTACTATACTGATTATTCACGTTGAAACTCCTTATAAAAATATGGTCCTGGAACTTGAAGCCAAATTTTTCACGAGCAAAATTTTTTTATATGACAACGCCTACTTTTGTCGATTCCCAACACTGAGGTCGGAATAAAGTAAATTTTTGCTTCGCAATATGTTCACTAATACATTTGTAAACTCGAAAATGAAATGGTAACAAAGAAAGACGCAACTTAAAAATTCTACAAATACGCCATCGAACATATTATGACGTGAAAACAGTAGCATTTTCTATTTCAGTGTTGAAAATTAATGCAAGAAAAGCTGGCAACGCCGCTAAATTTTTTCACGATCAAGGAATAATTCGTGAAATTCTTTCCTCGTGAAAAGAACATAATACGTAGCTTATCCTAATAAAGTACAACATTTCATATGTAATCTGCATTCTCCGTTTAGAGCTAAACATAGTAATGCACTTCTTGCGTTTCATTCGTCTGCGTTTAGTTTTTTCTTGACCATACTTTCTGTTTCCACTATAAATTGTGTAGAGAGAAACCACCATCTCAATGGATGTCCTATCTCAAACAAATTGATAGCTTCCGTGAACAACTAACTATAACCAGATAGCGTCGTCCAAAACGGTTCGCAGGAAACGTAATTGTTTTTTTATTTTGAAATCCAATCTGTTTGCGTATATCGTAATTGGATCCCTAGTTTCGGTATGATGGTGTCACCAGCCATATAAAAAGTTTTAAATTTATAATTAGTCTTAAATTTAATGAATTAATTTGAATTTTATAAATGAAATAAATTAATTACTGAAAACATGAAGTCAAATATTATAAAAATTAACGCTCTAGTTTAAGTAATATTACAAACTAATGCTCAAACTAATTATCGATAAATATCCCAAAGATTATTGTAAATTGTTGAAAGCTCAAGAAAAAGTGGAAAAAGAAAAATAAAAAATAAAATAATACCAGCAAAGTTGCTGACTCAAAATCAGCCACTTTTGCAGCAGAACTCGCACGGTGAGCATCTGCATCTCTAAATATATTGAATGAACTCTAATTCATTTGCATTTTTTCTCTCTCTTCCTCCTTTTATACATATTAAATCTTAAATTTAATTGTATAATTTCTCACCCCTGTTAAATTATGCAATTGTTTTAAAACCGCCAATTCATCAGCCCAGAATTTACTGCCCGGCACGTAAGAATTTGTCCTTAATTAATAACCTCCAAACCAATCCCCTATACAGTCCACTATCTGTCAACTAATTTGCATCACAACAATACCGCCAGAGATTAAACCTGGATTAATCTCTTAACGAAAAAAAATTACACTGATAATGGCCTCAAGTTTAATTTTGATCACTTTTGCCTTTAGAGGAACGCAAAAGGCGATGATGTATACATAATTGAAAACGGGTTATGTTCATTGAAATTCACGTTATTGATATCCTTAGTTGATCTTTTGCAATTTTACTACTTTTGTTCAACCAAATTTGAAAATGTCAAAAATGTCAAAATTTCTATGCCCAATAATTACTATGACATTAATTCCATTTCAGAGCAATAGAAAATGAGAACATGTCTTCAATGTTTACTTCCTTTTGACGTCAATATTTCGAAACGGAATGATAAAGGAAAATTAGTGTTAGCAAAATTTCGTTCGCAAAATTGTGTGCATTTTATATGAGAAAAAGTCTGCTTGAGGTCGACATCACAATCGAGACATTGTTATTGACGTTTAGTAAAACAACAAGATGCGACCTGAAAGTCGCAGTACAATTTCAATTAATACTGGATTGGTTTTGAAGATGACAGACCGTAAATGGCCTTCATGCTCACTCCCGCATATGCGACACCTGATCAAAAAGTTATTCATTTCAATTATTGTTTTAATCGATTGTTTCAATTCAGCCAAATTCCATGGTTTCGTTTTGTGCACCTCTTGCTTTTCAAAACTCTATAAAATAGTGTGGTGCAGTCAGGTCAGGTAACTTCGGGGACCAGCAGAAAGTGCAATTTCGGGATATTAATTTGTTTGGAAATTTTCGTTGGAGCTCCGCCATAACGGTCTGGCTATGTGTGCCGTTGCTCCATCTCGCTGGAACCAAATGCTGTTGAAACGGATAAGTCTTTCTCACGTAAAGGTTGATAAATCGAATTCGGCGCATTCAATATTAAATTATTTCCCAACAACATTATTTCAAAAGAATTTTCAATTACTTGTACAATAAACTCCCATTTCGATCCCCATAAAATTGAGAAGTTGTGGTCGATATCAGTCAGTGTAAATATAGAAATGTTTTTAAAGCTCACCATAGAACATTTATTTGATGCAAAACAGGCTGTTCCTCTTTCTTTTTGTAACGATTGGCGGTCGTGATTATTTGTTTTACGTTTCTATAAATTATGCTGATTATCCGGTATTTCTTTCAATGACAACAACACACCCGAACATAAAAGGTTTTGGGTCACTTTCGGTCTACTCACGAGTTATGCGGATGTACGTATCCATACCTGTTTATTTATGTCAACTTGCAGATTTCTGCAGGATGCAGTAGGTACAAATCGAACTAATTTCCATGTAAATTGTAGTGATGCTGTCAAACTGTTGGTTCTGTGTACCTTTATTGTCTCTTAGGAAGTTGTAGTAATTTGAATAGTTTTATGATACAAATGTACATACTTAAGCACAGGTTACTTACGACAACTGTTCCCTCCGGATTTAATAAACCCAAATACATTCTGCACGAATGCCAGGTAGCAGAATAGTCAGGAAATCCTGAAGAATGTTAAAAGAGTTTTTGTGACTTGAGTGCGTAACGAAATTTTGACGCAGCATGAGCCTTTCTTTTGGCGTTTGCTAAATTTGTGGTAGAAACTTTCCATAAACAAAGAAAATTCAGTGAACTTGCACGCATTCTATTCAGCTCACCAATAGATAAGAGGGGGTGTCAAAAAACGAAATCTTCGCATACCAATTATATGGACTCATGTGTCCAATTTCAGCCTCCAAGCTTAAGCGGTGCGTCATCTATTGTTGTTCAAAAGACAGGCGGATGAACCGACATATTTTTTACGATTATCAAAGATTATGGTCTCACGGATCAGAATTTCTTCTAAACATACTTTTTATACTCCTGTCCTATTGTATAAGAATAAGAATATAAGAATAATTTTTAATTGGAAAAGCGAACAAAATCTATATACTACTGCATAAAAAATCATTATTTATTCATTTAAAACTATTTCATTGTTCCAAAGTATTCCAATATAATTATGCCAGATAGTCACCCTCTGGTATAGCTTTCATAGCGCGCTACGATACGCTGCGAATCTTTCCAACTAACTTAGAGCGATTTTTTAAGTTTAGGAAGCAGCCAGAAGTCACACTGTGCTAAATCCAACGAGTTTGGTGGTTGGTTATGGAGGGCAATTAGTTTAATTAGAATTTTTTACAACAGTTGACGAACAGCCAATGCAGTATGAAATGTTTCTTTATTGTCATCTATTGACGGTTTTTGAACACCAAATTATGTATTTGATAAGTTTGACTTTCACCGGTAAATCTTTAAACTGTTTGTGCACTTGTGAAAATTTATTTCCGGCAAGGTCTGTTCACCGAAGGCCTTCCATTCCAATTCGTAAAATAATTCTAATTTAACCTCTTTGCTCAGCAAAATCACACTTTGAAAAAATCGCTCAAATCACTTTTTGCGAAATAAAGACCAAACGTAACTTAAGAAATTTGGAACCGATATTTGCCACTCCGAAGACCATCCATCTAGCAATGATTCGGCGCCACGTCCACGGTGCTATGGGTGTCACTACTAGGATAAAATAGAATACAAATTGCAAAGGAATAATAGTACATTAACACATGTCTGACATGTCTGACTTTTGAATAATACATATGCTTCAGGTAAAGGTAATATTTTTACCATTTGTTCACTAATGGAAGTCAAAACACTGTAGTAGATGATGGATGTGAGAAGGAAAAGTATCCACTATAAAAGTATTTGCAAGAGACCACCCTAATTGTGGGTGTGCAAACTAAATAATAAGAAAATAGATAACTCAACTTATGGCGTAGCATAAGAAATCGTTTTTTTAGACACTCATTTATTTGAGGATTTATTGGATTTTTAGTCAGCAAATTTGACGTTTTATGGTTTTCATTCAAATCATTATATGTATGAATGAGGGTTTATGCATATAATTTAATACACCAAGAAAATACCAAGAAAGAAGCATTTAAAATACCAGCTATGTTTTAACCAATCGTGTGTCATGACATTTTAAGTGAACTGAAAGTTGTCCGCTTGTTTGACTGGATGACCTGTAGACACGACAACTGCCGTAACTCTATAAATTTTCTTAAAACTTGGTATAGCCTGTATATGTTCTTAGCAACATACCTTTCAAGCGGTTAAATTTTACAAGTATCATGCGTTCTGAGAATAAACAAATATTATATATTCTTATCATTTCGACCATTATTAAAAAAGAAAAAAGTAACCATAATAGTAATAAAACACAAAAACTTAGCCTTTCAAATAAAAATCTGTGATTTTCAATGAGCCGAAAATTGATTTTTGAAAACTTTCTTTTCTGGTATTGTGAAAAATGCAGATCTCCGAATCCGAATGTATTGTATGAGAAATGTATTATTTCGTTCATTACTTTTAATCATTTTAGTAATAACGGGTTATACATTTAGTGGTATCAAAACTGCCGATCTGGCAAGGTTGTCGGGTGTTAAATACCTGTCATCTGAAGTGTTATTTGTTTAGTGAGATGCTTGCCGTTTACTAATATGGAAGATAGTTAAAACTTACTACAAAAGTGGTGATTCAAACGTGGTCATTACGGGGCTGATTATTTAAAGAGACTGAAATCGTTACAGATGCATCATTGCAATGTATGGACTGCCGAAAATATCACTTCTGGTAATGAAAGTGTTGCAGATAATCTTAATTTTAATTCAGAGGGTTACAGCCGTATGATAACCGACTTTTCTTGACCTGCAATTAAAGATTATGAACTGGATGATATGTGGTTTCAACAAGACGGTGCCGCGAGCCACACAAAACTACCAGTTTTGGCTTTATTGCAGGAGAAGCTTCCAGAAAGCGTCAATTGGCCACCAAGATCATGCGATTTAACGCCTTTAGACTTTTTTGTGGGGCTACGTCAAAGACCGTGTTTACGCGGACAATTCCCAAACGTATATAAATATAGGAATATGTGGGTTAAATTATATAATTTGTATGCGAGGCATCAAAAAGAGCATAGTTAACTGGCCGATTTTTTAACATTTTAACAAGCATTAAGTGCGTAACAATCAATAGAAACGTAACCCATTCGATCCCAACCCATTATAAAACTTAATATCTTTAAACCTTTTTATTGACGTTTTCTTAAAAAGAGTTCAATTAAAGGCTGGTATGATATTGTATTATGCTGATCTTTCCTGGTGGAGTTTGAAACCAAATTTGTCCAACAAACAGTATTGCGTTTTTTCGATCATGAACTGCTATAATACTGCTGAAATTAATTGATTATGTATTACTGTTAAGGGTTTTTAGCATTTACTAACATCCGTTTTCATTCAAATGCCATTTTTGTTGTATTAGTTAAAACTCCTTTTAACAAATAACGTTTGAGACCAAATTTTAACCGCCTGAGTTAGGTGTTGTATATATTTATGACCCAATGGTGCAGGTCATTCGGGATTTGTGTTCTACAATTAAAATCAATTTTTACATATTGAGGTTTACTATTTCCGATCTTGATCATCGCTCAGTAAACTGTAAAGATTTTATACTATTAAAATGTATATTAACAATTACGGTGCTGTTATCCTTTCGCAATACGAATAGAACCGGCATACCTGTACTTGGGTATAAGATTTGTAGGTTGAGTGACACTTCTTGAGAGGTCAAAGTTCTTGAACCGATAAGCTGATTCCGCTTTTGGTACTTGTTTTAGCATTACGATTACTGTCACTCTGGCATAAAGTCTCACAATTGCAGGCCATCATTAAATTTTTGAAGAAAAACTAAAGGTCTTCAATCCGAATTGTCAAAAATTTTGTATAAAATGTTAGAAAAGGGTGTTGGTTTAAAAATTGTTTACCGATTTGACGGTGTTTAAATTAACGGCTATGTATAAAAATACTGCGTTCTTCCTTGAGATCGATTAGCGACATGTTGTAGACAATATTGGACATAGGAAAATCTTCATCCAGCTACCAGTACATGAGTATACGGTCTGTAGACAGTGCATAGCTAAATTCCTAAAAACACTATAATTCAAAAGTGTTTTAAGGAATTTTGTTTAAGGAATTTAATTACAGGATTGACATAAAAATGATTTGCATAAAAATCATATGCTTATCACTGATACATAAAATTTGACGAAATGCACTGAAATGGAGTCAAAAACAACAGCACCACTCCTATGACGAGCCCATGTTAAATTCATCGATGATTATCCAAGATTTTACTACATTCTTCTCAAAAGTTACAGACCACTTTGATAGCTGTGTACCTTTCTAAATTCATATAGCGAGATGTAGTGTAGTCACATGAGCATATTTATCACTAAAATGTATTCGCATAATGTCTTAATTAACATATTCTCACATTTGTCATCCATCACATTTAGCTCCTCCCATATGCTGACAGCTCAGATCTAAATGTCTCTGCATTATAGACTGGCCCAAGGTGTGATTGTAGCCCAGCATTCATAGAGTAATAGATCAATTCCATGTTTTTAATTACTTTAGTTACTGCGTCAATAAGACGAAGCTATGCAGCATCAAATTCAAATCAATGGATGACATCAGAATGCTCTGACATGCTAACATAGTGGGTGTTTCATTAAGAAGACACATTATGTCTGTCTATGAATGTGAAATATAAGAATTACCTTACGAGGCTACAATTGAAGTTCCAATCAGAATAACTTCGGAAACATGTAGATAAATCCGCAACTTTAGAGAGGTATTCAAGTTCCACAGAAGTTGCACAATAGCTGGTCAAATTTAGCTACTTCGAATGTTGAATTCTACAACAAGGAATTCTGCAACAAAATGGCCAAAAACGTGTCGTAATATGTCTCACAATTCGCCTTTCGGTAAAAAATATAATGGCACTTGAATCCTTTCGTCTGAATGTATTGATTCTTTTTTGGAATTTAGTTTACAGATCACAATTCGAAATCATTTTATAAATGAAATCATGATTTTCCCAATAAGTGGTAATTGCTAATTATGGGAATTTAAAACGCATCGTTGCTAAAAAAATCTCATTTATAATTTTCTAATTTTATGTGCCCTGCGATAGCGACATTTATATATTGATATTGATAATTGTAACACATTATAGAAGAACTAAGACATAGTTCATTTCTGAACATTTAAGGCAATTTAGCAATGTTCATCTGTCTATATGTATGTCCGTCAGCTGATTGACTGCACTGTTGGTGGATGCAATAACTTGAACAAATATATAGCGATACTAACTATTTCCTTGTGTTTACGCAAGTTGTGGCTTGGCATTGTAACGGTTCCATATCGCCACATCCGTCTTGGTTCTTCCCCTAGCAAATTAAAGTTTTAACATAAATTACTTTAACTTAGAATTGTTATCCTGGATTGCTAGAAATTTTGCACTTAATTGCTTTTATTTCTTCGTAATGCTCGGTAAAATATAAAAATTAACTACGTCCAATTAACTACGTCCTTTCAGGTAGCTCCCAATGATCGATTAAACTCATATAATCTCAATTGCATACCTTTCAAGTTGCTGTACTGAGATCAGTCAAATGTGGTTATAACCAACATAAACTGCATAGATATAATTTCGAAAATGAAAATTTACTTCTGATACATCGTATACAAAATCGTAGACTTAACCCATATATTCTTAGCTTCATATCTGTTAGGCTATCGTACTAAATTCCGTAAAATTTGTTTCGTAATTTGTAAATTTAATTCCGAAAATAAAAATGGACCTGACTGCCCTCACCATCTTGTACCTCCCACACGAATAACCGATTTAACCTGTATATCTTTCTAGGTTCAAATGTTCTAGTTCGTAAAGCTACGAGGACGGTCCCAAAACTTACCGACCTAACAAAGAAGATACAAAAGGTTAGTAAAAAATTGTCCTTACTTTTCAACATAATCTCCTTCTAGTTCGATACACTTTTTCCAGCGATATTCAATAGCTTCTACACCCTGTTTATAGTAAGAACTGTCAAACTCCTTAAAATAGCCAACAACCGCAGATTCCACCTCTTCAATATTGGAAAATCCACCAAACCATTTTTTCAGCTTTGGAAATATAAAATAGTCCGAGGGAGCTAACTTTGACGAAAAAAATAGGCGCCATGACCTTGCCTGCAGATGGAACTTCTTTACCTTCTTTGAACACGATTCTCCCATTCCGGTCCACTGCTTTCACTGTTCTCTGTCTCAGGTATGAAGTTCATGTCCCATCCATGGACAAAATTCGGTTTTATTGTGGTGAAACATCGCCAAACCCTCTACTTAAACATCTTCACGACGCTATTTTTGCTCTGTTGAAAGCAAGCGCAGCACCCATCTTGCGCCCAGCTTTCTCATCTTCAAATCTTTGGTCAATATACGATGTATAACTTTTTTTAAAATGCCTACCATACCACTTTGTGCATTTTTTAACCACGTCAATTGGTCGATCACAATGGTGTTTGTCTTGGTAGCTCGTACGGCCTCGTTTGAAATCTGTTACCCAATATTTTACAATCGTAAAAATCATAAATCGATGGTAGTCTGCTCACGCCAGAGTAGAATCTAGCTCGGATTTCAGCTGAGAGACTGAGATGTTTCAACTAGAAATATTGAATCACATAACGATTTACAAATTCACTGAGATCGTTTATTTTTGTTGGCTCAAATAGAAACACTAAACAACGTGACGCCTTAAAAGTCAAAACACATGTTTTGGGACAGCCAACGTATATTCGCTCAAATTTGACACGCGTTAAGTATAACAGCTGCTAAAGTGAAGGGCGAGAATAAAAATGACAGGCTTCGCTTTACCATTTCTGGCACCTTCCAGACTGATTTGCTTAGTCGATTATTCGAAATCCAGCCATTCTTCAGTAGTTGTCAATTAGTATAATACATTTACGTAGACATTTATCCATTACAATGATGTTCGATACTTGGTATTCCTTGAGAAAAAGCGACTGCGTAACCAAAACTCTTCGGGTACCTCTCATATGAGTAACAAATTTGACACACATCGTGTTCTTCGTAAAATTGGTTTTGAGAATGAAAATGAGATTCATCGCACCACTCGTACTAATACCGCCCACACAAATTTAACGATTTGTCGAAATTCAATCAATTGTGTGTAATTTCTAATTAGCCAGATGTAGTAGTCTAAAATTTTATCCATTATATTGTTTTGTAATTCCCAACAATATCAGATAAAAACCGACCAGGAAACCACTCCCTTCTGGTACTTTCCATACAAATAATCGACTTAACTCACACATTGTTATTCCATATCTTCCAATCGATTGTACCCAATTCAATTAAATTTACCATATATCATGCGATCCGTAAACTGAGTTCTGAAAACATAAACGGACACCGCTGTCATCCCTATTCTGACACCTACCATAGAATTTGTCCGATTTATTAAAATTTTATCTTTCACTGTAACTCCCAATTTACAGCCTGAAGTTACATAAATTCTCATCAATTATATTGCGCTTTAATATTGGATAAATTAGCTTATTTTACTTACATATATATATACTCCTACATTCGTATCTTTTATTCAATTGCAGCCTAATTCAGAATTCTCATCAGGTATTTAGTAAAAAATGTAAATGTGTTTAAAGTACCAAGCGTCTTTTGATCAAATGCATTTCATGACTTTTTAAGTCGATTGAACGATGTCCGTCCATCTTATCGACACAATAACTGTCCGAAATCCTTATGAACCATGCTAAACCTTGGCACAGTCTAATATTTTGCCAGATCGTAGACGGGAGTTGTAATTAGGCTACATAGACCATCACTTTGGTACCTCCCAACCAAGCTTCTGAAATTCAGCTTTTTCTTTGTTGCTCCAAAGTCGAAGACTGGAGAAAAGCAAAGTTTTTGTCCATTGCACTGACCTATAATGTTCTGTAGAATTTCAAAAGAGTCGACAGAATATCCGCCGCTCCTCTTCTCGTACCTCCCAAGCAGATATATCTTATGCTCATAACTTTTACGTTGTTGCATTAAATTTAGCTAAATTTATTTTTCCCTACAAATTGCCAATTTTGCGAAATTCAAACTTTCTCTGTAATTCCTTATCGGTAGACTGTAATAGTCTAGATCTTTGTCCAATATATTGATTAATAACTCTCTATAAACCTTGAACGAAATTGAGCAAGCAATCATGCTCCTACTGATATCTTCCATACAAATGATAACTTAAACCCATATATTTTTAGTTTCATAACTTGCAATTTCTATGAACAAAGACGGGAGGATTTGTCATACCTCTTCTGATATCTCCCATACAAATTGACCCATTTATCGAAATTTAATTTTCCGCTATAATCTTGACTTCGTAGAACAGTTACTTGTAATTTGTGCATCATAAAATTTGAAAAAAAAAAATGGGCCGGGTAACCACTTCCTCTCTGACATACAATTTAAATAATTTTGCCCACATATTCCTAAATTCGTATTTTTCATTCAATCATGCTAAATTCAGTATAATTTAGCACGCATCAAACATTTATCTTTACCAAAATTAGTTGAGCGCATGAAAATGGGATGAATTGTCTTAGGGTACAAACTAGAAAAATTAAGTTTTCTTCTTCTTAGAGGTACAAATCAATGGTCCCTCTACAATTTCTAAGCGGGGGACTTCAGAAAATTATAATTTTCCTTTAATTTAGAATATTGTTTTATAAAAACTTGGTGAATTACCATGTCCCCTCTTGCCATACCTCACGCTATTGCACCAGGGGAAAACGTTTCCGGGTGAAGGTATATGTAAGTCAGTCCACTTGACTGAAATTTCTATACTGACTAGACCTTAATTTGTAAATTGTAGTAACCTGATATTTTGTTAATTGTATTATTATATGATTGAAAATATCGACCGGATTACAGCGCATTTTCTGGAAAGTCCTATACAGACTTCATCATTTAAACCATAAATTCCCTGGTTCACATTTTACTTTAATTTCACCAAATTCAGTATAATTAAGACATCATGCGCTTAGTAAACTTATCGTAAGTGTAAGCATGACAATGGACTGCATAGCCGCACCCCATAGAATAAAACACATGGAAAATGGTTGTTTTTGCAAGAATCAATGGCCCCTTTGAAACCTCTACGCGGTGGGCTTTACTAAGGCATAACCTTTCTTCTTTTATTGTGAGTTAATTCAGATCAGTCTTCGATGAGAACCTACAGATTTTTTGGAAGGAGCCCCAAAAGACGTTGACTGAAGTTATGTGTAGCTCACGGTAACCACGGTATGTTTTCTACCCTCTACTTTAACAGCTATTAACAAAAATTACTTTTTCGAAAAACCCCTTTACATTAAGTTTTCGTTTCGGTTGACCGCTTTTCAAAATAAATACTGAATTGTGGTAAATGTGAACATGGTCTGGAAAAACTATAATTGAAGAATCAATAAGAATAAATGAAAATAATTTCTGATCCGAAAAAATTCTGCACTTGTGCGGCTCGTTGATATGATATTCTTTAAACGGATATCAAATTTTGACCACATATTTCACATTTTTTGAGTTGCATAATGATCGACAAAATTGCGGCCACTGTAACCTTAGATACCCTTGTAATCAATGAATAATGAATGAATAAAAGATTTTTACCCAACAAGATTCAAATTGCAATATCTATGGAAAATCACAATCTATCTAAACTATTTTGGTGCCACATTGGAGTCAATGGGAATTCAATACTCAGTTTAAATTAAAGAATTTTAAAGGAAAGTTCAATCATCTGAAACATTTGTTACATACCTTCCTGACATATGTCAATAATGCATATCGTTTCACTAAATGCAATGGCAATACTATTCATAACCGGTTAACATGTATTTGTCATTTTAGAATTCAACGTTTTTTTTTATAAACAGCTTCTTAATAGAAGATGATATTTTAAGTTGGAAATTCGATTTCGTCTCGACTTTAGCTTCTAAACATACAAACAGAAAACAAATGCAATACGTGCTGGAGATTTTTTTCGTGGAACGATTCCAAACCAATTTTTATGCTTACAATGTAGCAATTCCGTTTACAACAATCGTAAATATTTTTGAATTACGTATATATAGGTAGGTATACATATACAATTCTCGTACATGTCATACAACGCTTGTCCATCCGCGCGTCGGTTGAGAGCACGATAGAGGTCGCACCGTTTGAGCCAGGAGGGAAAAATGTGCCACAAAAGTATCATAGTATCATTATAAGCATGTTAAATTCAAAATTGCCTGAAATAGATACGGTGCGGAAAATATCTAGAAAATTTTATCTAGAAAAATTTATATTTTTCAGAATTTTTAAAAGAATTTATCCACTTTTCCATTTAATAAGAACAATATACGATGGTATTGTAAACATTATGTAAAACCCGTTCCAACTTATATTATTTCTTAAGGACTTTGACTGCATTAATTGTGGGCGAGGTTTCTGGAAAATATTAAAATACTTATATTTGCACAGGAATAATATTACGAATTACGAAAACAATCTTTTTAAATTTCGGCAAATGGCACAGGATTAGTTTATTTTTGTCAATTCACTTGACTAAAATTTCAATTGAGGTTTTGAGGTTTTGTTTTTTAGATGCAAATTTATTTCTCTCAAAAAACTAAAATATTACCACCATTTTTTATTAGGTTAATCTAAAGAAACACAACTTTTTTATTGAATTTCTTTACGAATTAATCTTTTTTCTACCCGTAAGCATTTTTAACTGAAATTATAGTTGATGTTGTCATTATGTCGAAAAAATAACTTGATTATTGTTGATTAAATGAATGACTCCAATTAGGTTGAAATTTCTTGCTATTGCTTTCTTAACTGCTCACCAAAACTAGATTAAGTCATTCATATAGCAATTATTGTTGAGTAAAATACAAATAAGTAAGTGAGTAAGTAAGCAAATTAAAATCAAGCGTACCCATTATTTGTTTTCAGAAAAGCTAGAAAAAATTGTTTTATTTGGTAATAAAAAAATTATATCATTACAAAAATTACAGTATTAATTACTTTCTTGCCTATTAAAGACAACAAAAACAAGCGTGGTCAGTCTACGCAGAAACGCAAGTAAACAAAACTAATATTTGCAATGACCATTAAGGAAATTTGTCGATTTGGTAGTGAAATAAAATAACCGGGACCAAGAATCAACCAATATCTTAGTTCGTTTTGTTGGCAAAAAGACGCAACTGAAAAGGAATAAAGAGGATTGTGGCAATTTCGTGAATTATTTTTTTATTTGTCTGTTTCATTACTTTTGTATTTAGAAGTTTACCGGATAGAACGCATTATCTAATGTAAAATAACTGAAGTATTTGAGTATTCAATTTAAATCAGAGATGGTAATCGTTTTAACTAAACCTTATAAAAATAATTTCAAAAGATGCTTTTCTATATTTGTGGTACTCTGTTGCACTCCACAAGTTAAGTTAATCGCCGCTGGCTGTCATTAACTTAAGCTGTGCCGCATATTGCTGTTTTGAATCAATTACTTTTCCACAGCTCTAAACTAACACAGATTACATCCTATACTTATATCAGCCCAAATTTCCGAGAGACGTCTATAGTCAAAAAGAATATATATTTTAACAATGAGCAAACGATTTATATTTCTGTTACGAAGGTTTTTTGGGGTGGGTAGGACGTATATTTCCCATATTTATAACATACAGATATCATCTCTAAAAACCTGGATTTGATCGCCATCGATAGTAAAGGACAACCTTCAAGTTGCGTTCATAATGATAACGACAATTTCGTTTTTGTTCACCTTCTCCCCACTCAACGCATCTCATATAAATACCTTTCGGTTATTGCACAAGAATGTAACTCAGCTTCTGCGCCAACGTAGAATTCCGAATACATTTTTGTTCATTTTATATCACACCAGTTTATAATATTTTGGCCGTAACCAATCATTTATACTCTCTTGCCTGTGAGTGGAGCTGCCAATACAGTGTCCTGCAATTTTGAATATTTTGTTCTAATAATTAGTTTTAACTTACAATTTAGGTGCCATTTTGTTCATTGACCTCTTGCTATCTTTCAGGTAACTTTTTGACCCCAGAAGATCAAAATGTGTGACCCTTTCCAGCAAAATACTTTTTGCCTCATCTGGAATAATTGAAAATCCGAAAACGCCACATCAGGACTATAAGCTGGATGTGGATGTGATACCATCCAAGTTCCAATTCTTTTTGCCGAATCTGCAAAAATTTATAAAGTCTAACCTTGTCGAAGTGGAAAATTATGTATTTCAGTACACGATTTATCAATACAAATCCTTTTTCTTTCAGTGCCTCATTAAGGTTCATCAATGGTTGACAACGGACCCAAGAATTTACGGTTTAACTCCTTTGAAGCAGTTTAAAATAAATCACTTTCTTAAAACGAATGGATGCCTTAACTTTTTTTTTGCAACTCATCAATTGCGCATCCCCAATGACAATACGTTTCATTTTAGTTGCATTTGTTGTCTACATGTTTTTTACCTCGTGCTGATCCCGGAAAGAGTGCAAGTCGTTTCAAATGGTTTCTAATGGTCGTTTGCAGCTTCTCTGCAACTTCTCGGATAAAGTTGTTTCAGTCCGACTCGATAACGGCTTTGATTTTGTACTCATCAAGCTCAGGTTGTCTGTTATCTTTGTCATCTTTGAATTCAATTTCATGAAAAAAATTTTTCAGGTGCGTAAACGTATACGTCACAAACGTTCCGTTCTGTGGCTTTTTTGCCTTTTCTGAAATTAAAGAGCAAACTATGTCGAAAATTTGGGGTTCTCCTTCTATATTCGTAATACGATTTAACAATAAATTAACCACTGAAAATGCTGTGATTTATTACCAATTGAAGCTTGCAATGTCAACTGTATGGAGATAAAACACACAATTTAATCAGCTAAAGCATTTCTGAAATAACAAAAACACCATCTCTGTGAAAAAAGCCAAAATTACTTTCTTGCCAATCCAGTTTCTCTGCGAATTAATTCACGCAGCCTTTTCCTTTTTTAACCGAAATTATAATTATATAACTTTATTACTGTATTTATTACTGAATACAATGGAGAATTGAGAAAATAACAAGATATTTTATATTAATTGTTGAACACAAGTAATTCAAGGCATTCACATAATAACTCTTGTCGACCAGAAATACCAATAATTTGAAGAAGTGGGGTAAAATCAGACTGATTTTTTTTTATATTTGGAATTCTGATAATAATAATTTACGCCAATTCATACCTTCCAGTCTATTAATGAAAAATGCCCGTTGGCAATCTACGCGGTATATCAAGTAAATAACATTCAATAATTTCAGTGGTCGTCAAAGAAAACTGTCGATTTATTAATGAAATAAACAAACCAGGAACGAGCCAGAATTTTGACTTCACTGTACTGCGTTTTGTTGAACTTGGGAGATTATTTAAACCAAAAAACATAGAATTGAAAAGTGATGCAGATGACTTAAGTCATTTCATCGATTCTTCTTTAATTTCTATTTCTGGGAACATAACCAGAAATACCAAAAAAAAAGTAAGAGTCATTCAAAGAGAATCACATTTTCACCACTTATGTTGCAGTGAAGCAATTTTGAACCACTTCCAAAACCGCAACAGTGAAAAATTGGATTTATTTTCATTTGTGATTTCTAACAATTACAGCAAAGCGTGTTCATATGAAGCACTCCAACCATTTTTAAAGGACTTGATATGATCCGAAGATGTAATTTTTGGTAGTCAACTTAAAGAAGCTCTTTTTAAGCTTTTATTTAACCTCCTTTATACGATGGCCGATATGCTAAGTTTGCCATTCTATATATAAAAACTACAAATACTCGGAGACCAAAGGAAGTATATGCACACAGCATAGCATGGCACACTGTAGACTGTGGACTGGACATGGCAGAGGGTGTACAGACTTCGACAGACAATGTTTCGAATAATGGAAATTTGAATTTCCATTACATCCACTTCATTCATGAATACATAGAGAAGATGCATCTTAAAATAGTGCTGCCTTCCTATGACAAACCTATGTTAAGTTCATTGGTGATTACGCAATTTTTCACCACCTTCCTATAACGAGTTTTGATGACTATTTGTTTCTTTGGATGCACTTTTTTGTTGGGAATTTGAATTTTACTTTGCAGCATTCAAAAATATCATAAAATAGACTCTAGAAAAGTACATCGATGTGAGCCGTAATTTTAGAAGAGAATACAACATAATTAATTCATGGTGAATTGAAAAACCATATTTTATTTGCTTACTTTGCTGAAACATAAAAATACCAAAAAGAAATTCGTTAAAGTTAAAATGATTCGATTTGTTTGTTTTGTTCGATAACTCGTTTCTATTTTCAATTATGTTATTCCTCTCTCAAGGTCGATTTCATCACCAACAAAGTCATTCACCATAGAAAGGAACAGGTGGTAATTACTTGGTACCAGACCCGAACTATAAGGTGGATGCATAAGAACCCCCCAAGAAAGCACCCGGAGCATCTGGAGAGTTAATATCGATGCGTGTGGCCTGGCATTATCCTGATGGAGGCAATTTCTTTCCTATTGGCCGTATCTAATCGGTTCTGGGTGATTACTTACTTCAGACCGTTCACTTGTTGATAGTGCAGGTCCAAATAAAGAGTTGGCCATTGAGAAGCAGCTCATAGTAGATGATTTCCTGCCAATCTCACCAAACACACAGCAAAATCTTCCTGTACGCCAATTTTTGGCTTGGTCGGTGTAGCAGCGATTCCCATATGGGAATTCGGTCCTTGAGATTGTTTTGTGTTAACTCGAGTGGCACCCATGCATCAAGCCTATTTTTGTATCCAGCCTTAATCAATTGATTCCAAACGGGTTTCTGTGCAATGTTTAGACTTTGGGTATTTTCGACAATTACTCTTTCAAAGCGTGGTGCATCTTAGACATCAAATTACCGTAATGGAATCAATGGAAAGGAAAATTAGCCCTGATTGGCCATTATGGTATCAGCGTTCACATTTTCAGCCGCCTGGCTTGCGTTTTCGTCTTTATCGAGGAGACACTGTAAAATATTGGGTACTTTTCCTTTGCTGACATTCATCTTTGACGTAAACAGTACTAAGTCAAGCAATCACAAAGCTGTCTCAGTAGTTTTTTGAGTACGAAATCGTATCCTTATCCCACTTATCTTTTACGCTAACCTTCACTTAGCAACAGTTTTATTTAGGGTGTCACAACACCTAGTCCTCCAGCAAAGCTGTGATCCGTTTCTTCTGCGCATCTCAACAGGCTCATTGTCGAAAAATTTTCCAATTATGGTCTTTCGTCCATTTGCATAAATAACGAATTCACTGTATTTTCATGAGCATAACTCTCTTATATAAATTATGGCGTAAATTTCTTCCAAACACTTTCAGAATCGTTTCACTCGTTTAGGTTTTTACTCTTTAATACTCTATTCCGTAGAGACATCGGTCCACTTAAGATCCATTTTAGTATAAATGCCTCATAAAGATCTCTGCTCATATTCCCAGAAGACATCATGTTGCTCAGTGTTACACCACAAGGACATATCAGAATCACTGCAGTATGAAACACTAAAAGAGACGGCACCTACGTATTTTAAGGGTTTTGGTAAACTTTATAAGGACTATCAATTAAAAATATGCGTCAAGAAATCCCGGACCTTTTAAGGTAAGGTGTCACTATGCGGTTAGAGAAGGTCCTCGATTAATAATAAGAATAATAATATGGCTGAGACCACCGCAATGCTGGATATGCAGTAGACAAGGCCTAGCTGGTCTTAAGACGTGGCCTAGCTGGTCTAATACGGAACTCAGACCGGTAGTAAATAGACCCGGATTCCACCACAAAGGAATGAAAGAAATCGACTCAATTGTTGGTAATGGCATAGACTGATCAGCAAAAATAACATAGCTGCGGGTACCGGTGGCTTGCTTGCCGAATTATTTAAGATCTAGGGAGGAGAGCTGATATTGTTGAGTGAGTAAATACTTGGTCTATTATTGAAATATCAGCTAATCATATCCTGCATTTAGAAGGATAATCCGTGTATAATTTTTTTTTTTAGATTACATGTATGGTTCTGTCGAGTGCATTATTATGTGAAAAGCTATAGCCTGTTCTCTCCGAGCGGTGTTGTTACACTTGGTAAATGGACAACTACTCATAGATGAACACTGGAGAAGATTCAAGGATTAAGGTCGAGTTTTCGCCGCCTATAAAACCTCATCAGTCCAATGCGACAAAAATCGAAGCCTTCACGAATTTCTTCAGTAGACATAAGCAACTTTTTCTGAGTACTTTTACACCATCAAGGATAAACATGAGGCTACAACCTATCGTTGGACATACACTTGGAGACGAATGAAGAAAACTGCAATAAATACAACAGATATTATCTCGGTCTGGTGGTTAACGATAACAAATTAAGTTATTTGTGCCGACAAAGAATCTGCTAGTCTTGGGTGCAGTATGAACACAGTAATGAAAAATGCTATACAACATGCCCAGTTACCTGTCCCATATTATTAAATGTTATTCACAAAAACGATCGATTTTTTTTATTTGGAAAAAATATAGCTTTAAGAAATCTGATCTAGTATAATGTGCGGATAGATTAAAATGGTCCAGGACGAAAAGTCTTTGACAACAAACTAGGCGCTATGTAAGATAATGATTATGCTGCCGATTTCGAACAATTTTGTCATTAATCTATTAGTACTTTCCTCTGTATTTGCCTTGCTAATGACAACTTAAGCTATAGCCGACTATGGGGTTGATTCCTTCTTCCAAAACTAAACAGTTTTTGAAACGGTCTTTGCAAATTATCATTATATTCCGGATAAAATGGTCAGTGGTAAATAGCATTCTTCCAACATTGGGTTTCATTATATTTTTCTGTGCCCTCAACAATATTTTTTTTGTAGGGATGTGCGATTTGCCAAATAACTTGATTTTCGGTTAACCAAATTTACATAATTTATTCAAAATTGAAATACAGCAAAGAAATATTCAAGCAACACGTTTTTAATGTGACAAGAAAATTATTTTGATGCATTTTGAATGGCACACAATACAAAACATGAAATATGGGATATTCACTTATTCAATTGTATACCTTCACCCTGGGGAATGTTACGGCCAAAAGTGACACGCCCAGAACGAAGCATTTATAGTACCAAGTATATTTTGACCAAAAGTGTTTCATGGCTTTCAGTTTATTGAGCGATGTCCGTCTGTCTGTCTGTCTGGCTGGCTGGCTGGTGGACACGATAACTGCCGCCTATCTTTATGGAATCTTTTAAAGCTTGACTCAGTCTAATAATTCGCCAAGGATTTTAAAGAAGCTATGTCGTTTCAGCCATTCTGATATATCCCACACAAATTGACCAAATTTCCGAAATTAATTTTTCTTTTTATAACTGCCCAATTTTTATCTCTTGCATCATTTCATAATTCTTGGTAATATTTAAAAAATCGACCGATTAACTCCTCCCCTTCTGGTAGGTACCATAGAAATGACCAATTTAACTCATATATTCTTGACCTCTTCCAACTGGTTGCAACAAATTTATTCAAATTTGGCACAGATTGAGCGTTTGCCGGAGTAGTGTCTCAGATTGAAAATGGATCATATTATTGCACCGATTCTGGTATCTCCCATACAAATAGACCAATTTTTCGAGATTTAATTCTCCGTAATTTCTAATTAATCACCTGCAGTAGTCTATATTTTTACCCATAACATTGTCTTAAAATTCTTTACGATATAGGAGAAAAATCGGCCAATTAACCATACCCCTTCTGGTACTCGCCACACAAATGATGGATTTAAACCATATATCCTTACTTCCATATCTTTCGATCGGTTGTACCAAATTCGTTCAAATTTACCACATATCATACGATTAATAATCTACGTCCTGAAGACGAAAAAGGGAAATCTTGCCAGTCCCATTGTAGCACTTCTCATACAAATTGTTCGATTGATCGAAGTTTGATTTTCCACTACAATCCTCAATTTCAAGCCTGTAGTCCAACCCAACATCGTCTCAATTATATTGCTTTATATTGCACGATAAAATGTGAAAAAATCGACACACTTCCTTTGGTATCTCTCATGCAAATTACGTAACTTAGCTTATATGTTCCTAGTTTCGTATCTATGATTCAATTGCAACATATTGAGTATAATTGCACTCTCAGACATTTGCTGCTGCGAATGAAAATAATTTGGACTGTCACGCTGCTTAGAGTACCACATACCAAATTGGCCGATTTATAAAAAATCGGTTCTTCTACGTTTCCCAAATGAAGCTTCGGTTAATTCTAAGTATTTCTTGCAGCAACACAAAAAGGTGTCGGGGGAATGTGTACGTAAGTCAGTTCACCTGGCCAAAATTTCTGTAATGTTTGATTATTCAATTAAGTTTTGAATAATCAAGATAATGATTAATCGATTGATCGCAAATATTATTAATCCAAATGCACGACTAATCAATTATTTGATTAATCTGAATTTTGGTTAATCGGGTTGCTTGATTTATCACTTAATGGCACATTTCTAGGTTATTAGACTGAGTGTCTTTTGCCTTCTACAATAGATTTTTTTTCTCGTCTTTAATACTCGTATTTTCTCAAACAGTATGCATTCGAACTGTCAGGTAGGCAATATATTTTTCCTTATATATAGAGCGACCGTCATGGGGATGCAGTCATACATACCTTCCCCTAGTAGAATCTACGAGCACGACTTCATGGAGCGTGGCACGGGTAACTACTAATGTGAGCGACAAAAATTCTACCTGGGTGAACTTACCACGGAAATTTGCAGAATATTCCAATTATCAATCTGACCATATTAAGTTTTAAAATGGTCTACAAAATTATTATGTGAAAATTGATTTAAGATTTCGCAGCACAAATGTTTGCCTCAATATAGCGTTAGTAATACTTTTGAATTTCCTTAAGTGGTCTAATATTTACATTTCCGCTCTAGTTTCATCTGTACGATATCATTCCAATTTCTCCAGAATTTCTTAAACGGCTAATTACACTCGCAATATAAATTTTCTAAAGTTGTGGCTAAAATGTGAAATTCGTTATTGCTAATTTTGTAAATTACTAAACACGAATAATTGCGGAAACAATACAGTCGAGTTTAGTGCTGCGAGACACAGAGGGAAGAAGAATTATAACATTCCTTGAGAATGTTCTTCTTACTCTTGCCACATAAGAGACTACATTTCATTTCTTTCGGAAAGTGATCCAGAGCTAACAAATTTCTTTCATTTTTTCATTACAAAATTATACCAGTTGTAATTTGTTACTATTGATTTAATAATTAGAGAGCTACCAGGGCTTTTTGTAGTTGTGTTTGCGGTTTCGGAGCATAAAACACCACTCTTATGATGGAGTAATCAAGTTCAAATGGCAGCCAATTTTTGTGGCGACCAGCAAAGGAAGTCATCACTATTGGCGAAATTAAAAACATTGGCAGCCATAAAAACAGATTGTTTGTCTGAAAAGGAAAATGTGAATGAAAAAACTAGCTTGGCACACATTAATCATTATCTCAGACTTGCTGTCAATAAAATATTCAGCCATCGCGCCAGCTGGTGGAAAAAACAACCATAATAGAAATTGCTTACAACGCTCCTAATTAATACTTCAAGAGACGACATAGCATCGAACAAAACGTAATTAAGCGAGCGAAAAGTTGCGGCGCTTTTTCCAATTTCAATCAAGAAGGAACCCATTTTAAATGTTACTGCTCATTTGTCCATAATTTTCGCCATCAGCTATTGGATGCACTCCGCTACTGGTTACTTGCAAATAAAACTGGCAAATGCAAGGAAACAGAAAGACCGTATAAAGTAAAAAATGTAACTTTAAACGAAAAAGTTGTTAAACTAGTTCAAGTTAATAATGATCAAAAAGTGTTTTTTTTTTGTCAGATTCTTGGCAGCAAGCAAAAACAGCAACAAGTTTGTCAAATTTGCCAAATTAAATAAATAGAAATTGGAAATTACTAGCATCACTTGGCTATGATTTTTCTCTTCGCATCATCACTATTACTGTAATTAAGAAAAAAACAGTAGACGAAATTGCATTTTATGGGAAGGGCGATATAGTTTAAAACAAAGTATGGCACTTTCTTCGTTTCGGTCCCCAAACATCGAAAACCAAGTTAAAAAAAACTTATTCAACCGAAGGAATGAGTGCGTATATCATTTGATATATTTAATAGTCTGTTTCACTGGATAGATGCAAACTCGGAAATCTTTGTGAAAATTCATTAAACCTGTCACAACCTGATATTTTGTCGAATCGACTAAACAAATTCAATCTTCCTCTATAATTTTTAATTAGTAAGCTGTTGTGACCTAATTCTTGTCCATCGCTTTATTTTACCTCCCATACAAATGACGGAATTAGCTCGTATTTTTGCACGTTAATATCTTTTATTTGCATGCATTAAACGTTTATCAAACTCGGTTCTGAAAATGAAAATGGATTGTATTCGCACACTCCTTCTGATACCTCACAACAAATACATACACACACATACAAATTGATCGGTTATCCCAAATTCAATCTTTCCTCTATAACTTCTAACTGGTAGGTTGTAGGAATCTACATTTTTGATCATTGTATTGCTTTACAATGCGTACCAAAATTTGGCAAGAATCGACTGAGCAACCAGTATATTCCTAAATTAACTTTTTTATATTATATATTTAACCCTCATATATGATTGCGTTTAAATCATGTAAAGAAAACAGACTGCATTGCTTCGAAGTGCTTGATAAAATTTAGAAAAATCGACCGGATAATCGTGGGATCTCCCATTCAAATTATGATACATAATATTATGCAATACATATTTTGCCATGTCCACATCTTTCATTCAATAGCGTTAAACTCACTACAAATTAGTACACATCAGGCATTAGAAAAACTTGATTATAAGAATGAAAATAGACTACGTTGCACTTTCCCGTAGGGTACCTGATTCAGCTTGTTTATGTCAACGTTGAGTTGGGTACTTTTGTCCCCAATTTTCATAGCATTTTGTAGCCTCCGCGTTGTTGGCAACACTTCTTTCGTCTCCCTCTTGATGTTGGTATTTGTTTCTTGGAGCAAATACGACTTAACTAGTAACGAGTAGACAAAGGCGGCTACTTTCGGCCTTTTCTCTACTTATTGCGTTAAGTAGTCGTAATGAGATCTCCATTCCGATCGTACCGTATCAAGGTAATTTTGCCATCACAATAAATATAATTTTGAAAATTTAAATATATGTTTTTTTATTGTTTTTTTTTTTTTATAAATTTGGTGCACTATTTGCCGAACTACCTCAAATACAGCTAACACCAATAACTCCCCTTTTTTAAGGAAGCTTTAGTAATGTATAGTTCTATTGTGTTTGATCTCTGCTAATTCAGAGTTATTCGTAAAAAGACATTGCATGAACTTTCTCAGAAAAATATAACATTTAAAAGTTAGATTTATTCCTAGTACGAGAACGTTTTTTTGTACTGTAAAAATTTGGCTCAATTGCGAGATTTACGGGCCATAGCATAGTTGGCGATGTATCGTCTCATGGCCAGACAACTCGTATATCGATTTTATCTTTTGTTCTTTCAGTGAAAATTGATGTTTATTAGTAATTACCAATAACCACAGCTGCTTTTATGGGGTGACTTTAAGAGTTAAAGAGATTAGATGATTGAAAACGTCAGTCTCAGAAGCATTTATTTGACATGTCGATTACTCTGCTATTCCGCTCAAAGAAAAATAAATGGTTGGCCAAGGATGGAACCCCGAACAAATGCAAGTACACGATAGTCGCGTGTTTTATGGTATAACTGATAACAAATATTGGAAATATCCATTATTTCAAAGAAAAAAAAAAACCGGTTAAACTGGTAGGTCGAAAATAGTATTTTGAGAAAAAATACCAGCTGTTACTAAAAATGATACAAATCGGTGGAGGAGATTTCGGTTTCAGGTTTGATGCCTTCGGCCGAAGAAATGAAGAAATATACGATTTGATATCAGAGAAATGTAACACTCAGAAGGAGGCGTTTAAAGGTTTCAGGACTTTTTAAGTGGATTGAGTAATGTCCGCCTATCCGTCTATTTGGATAGCTGGCTGACTGTCGTAAATCTTTACAAAATTTCTTAAAAATTGTCTCACCCCGTCTGGTTTTTTAATTTTCAGGAATTAAATTTTTCTTCCTGTAACTCTGAATTTGTATACTGCCGTAGCCTACCTTTTCGCCCATTTTATTGCTTTATGTGCTCGACAAAATTTTAAAAAATCGACAGATTAACTAATCTTTTTCTGGTACATCCCATACCATCTTATCTTGTGTATTTTTAATTCGAACTTAGTCACACATCTTGCGTTTTGTAAACATAGTTCTAAGGATGAAAATGGACGGCACTGCTACTATTTAACCGAAATTTAATTTTTCCACTGTAATCCCTAAGTAGTGGACTGCAGAAACATATTTCTTGTCAATTGAATTACACTACAATGATTGGTATAATATGAAACATTTGACCGGCAACCTGGCTGTTTCTGGTAGATCACGGGCAAATTACCTAAATTAACTCATATGTTCTTCGGTCCATATATTTCATTCAATTGCGCTAAATTCAATATAATTTGACAAGCATTAGGCTTTTAGTAAACTTAGTTCTGCGAATGAGGATAGTTTTTATTGCCACGCTCCTTAGGGTACTTCATTTACAAACTGGCTGATTTAATAAAAGCGATTATATTTCTATAATTTCTGAGTTGTAGTAAATTCAGCAAGCTATAATTTTGCTTCTTTTATTGAGCGCTATTTCGCTATTTTTACCACGCCTCTTCCGATCCCGTTTACCGGATGCAGCAACATCTTACAATTTGCGACCAATGATACACATATTCAAATTTTAAGCAAGTTTGGCCTGCCGCAGCTTCTTTTTAATCAGAAATATTCAACTTGGTCATTGCTTCACACAATTTTTATGGTATTGGATATTGGAAGGCGGTTTTTTGTCGACGAAAATATGAAATGTGTCGATCGTTTTTTCCTAGATCTTCTCCGAGAATTTCTACAACGTGTATATTTAGATTTTTTAGATCACCAAATACGTTTTAATCTGGTGAGAACAAATTAGGTTATACAGAATAGACTTTAATTTTTTTAAATTTAATTTGTTTATTCAGGATTGTAATTTTAATCATTAAGCCTTAAGGCAATATTACAATATATCTTCTCCATAATTCAACAACAAATTCAATTCAATATACAACTTAACAATACTAATCTTATAAAAATTTTGTGTATCTTAATAGCAGAAAAATATGATCTACAATATGACAGTCAGACTTCACTTATTAGAATTTTTCACTTGTTATATTTTTCGTCCTAAAATACAGAATTATAAATTCAATTGGAAATTACAGCTACTCCATAATATTTATAACGAAAAATTTAATAACAGATTAAATCGTAAAAATTAATAACTACCAGTAATTTTTTTAAGATTTAATTAACTAAGTAATTGAGATGCTATACAAGTAATGGCTCAAAAAAAAAGGAAAGAAAAAATAATAAGTTTAGCGATAATCATTTCCCCGTTCAGAATGAAAAAAAGGATGGACAGCAAACTATCTAATGGATGGCTCAAGCGGATAATTATGATGAGGAATATCACTGAAATATACAAGAAGTCTCTTTTTATAAGTGTTTTGGGATGAAGAAAAAAATTTTGAATGTGTTTGAAAGAAAGATCAGCTCATATAATATTTTATGTTATGAATAATCAATTGATTAGTGGAAATTGTTCCAGTAAATTTGAATAATTATGCAAGAATCAGCGGTGATTGATTTTTAATAGTATTAAAAAACAAAAGCAACGAACGAATAACTACAAAATTACGAAAAGAACAACCTAGAAATTGTGTCAGAAACGGGTACACGTGTACAATTCGACGAAGACAGAACAGATAATATACAGCTATAGCACGAATGAAGGACAACAGGATTTTCGTTATATTGCTTTTACCTGTACCGGCATATATTTCGATGCAATAATTTATATACGACATTATTAAACCATGTACTAGTTTTCGTTTAAAATGAAATGGAATTATTAAATCGGAATTATATAACCACCGAAGGGTCATATTCGCGTGCGAAACTACCCTATCAAAATCTTCCAAATCTGGTACATACATCCAGAAAGCTTTCTTGAATACTGGACATAATACGATTAGATTCAACGACATTTTGTTTCACTTACAAATTTACCACGTAATCAATATTGGCACCCGTGTGATGATATGCAGGTTATCAACTTGTCTTGTGAATATCTTTATGTGGACATCTGGTTCCACTCAGTATCACATCTGCCTGAATATCGAGAATGTTGTCATGTAGAGTGAATTTGTTATTGGGCTAAGGGCACTTTCGCTTTATATCCTGGAATTAAAATCATCCAAAATCAAAATAAATTTAATGTCATGGTCGGAGCAGTTGTTGCAAGCTTCTTGCAGGCTCTCATGAAACTTATGTTTGGTCTTATCGTCGTCGTAGCATGTACGTAAATCAGAATAATAGTTGTTATGTGGTTATTCGGTGTCTAAGTCTCTTATTTAACACAGTTTCTTACTCTGCAGTCCATTCGTCGAGTACATCCTTGTTCTGTCTATCACATGTCCTGGTGATGTCAGCTTAATGAAAAGTTTGGCTGTTCAAGCTGCTAATCTCAAAATTAAGATCGTTATTAATTTTGCTGGAGCTCGTTTTTACCCGGGAGATTCCATTTGCTTCTATTCTCTTGCAATTTCATGATAATTTTAATTTAAAATGGGCTGCTTATTAGACCAACACATTTGATATTAGTGTTTGGCGCTGTCAACAACTACTAGGCTGGCATACGAGTAGGGTTTTAGATGGTCACAGATGTTTACTAACTAGCTAAGAAGTATTGGTATTGTCGAGCAATTTGGGCTACATGTTAGCCGTTTTCTAAATTTAGCTACCACCGGATGGATGCACGATGTCGATACCGTGGAATATCTCCCCGAAGGCCGGACATAGAGAGCTGCTGGGTGATTTTGATTAACAACAATCAATGAGCTTAAATTAAAATTTCATCATATCGTATCGTATTTCGTTTAGTGATTATCATACACAGGTAAGAATTTCACAGAACCCCTTTGCAAAAATTCACACTTTTCTAACCACAAAAGTAAAAACAATTACTAGTTCTCACTTCTATTCTCCCACAAATAATATTTCATGTAAATTCAGTACATAGTTTACTCCATTCCACTGAATTAAAACACATACGATATAACAAATTTCCCAAAAGGAGCTGCAACGTTAATCTATCATCAGTCAATACAGAACTGGAATTTATGGCACAGGCTAGGAAATATGAATGTACAAATATAACAATCAGTAAATCTTAATTCGTAAACTTTTAGAATCGGAAGAACACTGCAATTCACTTGGCGATATGAATTTAGAGTTACTCTTTAGATTTACAATAACTTATCAATAATGAAAAATGTACTTACACTTGCAAAAGTTATTGTATAGGTAAGATGTTTGCGTATGCGAACATCCTTTGTCCGTAATAGTATTTATTCATGATGAAGCTAAACTTGTAAGCGTTATTATTAGATCCCTCCCCATTATTGACTTTGACTTGGCTTGGCGTATAATCGAACATTTGCTTTACCAAAATCCACACAATTTACGCACATGTTTTTATAATTTAATAAAATAATTCGATATATTTTAATCATTACAATCATCACCATACGGTTTCGCGGAATTATTTATTTAATTTACTCCTATTCATCTTTGAAACCTTCTTTTTCGTCGTACATCTAGAAATACAAAGAGCCATATGTTGCTTTTGCAAATAACTTATTTTGATAATTTTATGTCTGCGTCCACTCTCACTTCCTCTGTGTTGCAAATTTCATACTGCTCAATCAATGAATTATCTGATATGTGAACCAGTTGTTTGCTTTCAGAAGTAAAGTGTGACAGGTGTTGCAAACAGGCCAGTTTCTGAAAGGTACATCATGAGATTCCAACAGATGGGGTTATTTTAAGTTTTCGGAAATGTATTCAGAAATTAATTAATCAAATGATTAATTGGCAAAATAAAAAGTCAATTAAAATGTCAGTGAAGTGAATGAACTAACACGATCAGACAGGATATTTTTCTTATTGTTGTCATGAATTGTTGTTATGAATTAAAAACCGCGTAAAAAACATTAGCCAGTCTTTACAATAGAGCTGTATAGCTTTCGGTAATACTATTGACAGGTGATGCAAATATTTCATCGTTGTGTAATGTAATGCAATTCGGATAATAGAAATTTAAATAATAATTGAACAGTATAATTGGTGCTACAGTATAATCGGTCATGACCAATTGTGCGACAGCCTACATAACTTCCAGCACTGTAGTTATTTGTTAGTTCAGTCTGAATGTAGAGCAAAGTGTTTGAGCTACGATTGGTTTTACCCAACACAAAAGATATTCCTGTTGCGAAAAAATGTTACAGAAAACCTTCGGTGAAATGACTTTGTCGAGTAAAATATTTACAATTGGCACAGGCGGTTCAAAGAAGGCCGAGAATGAGATGAAGATGAAGAGCGACCATCAACCTCTACCGATTAAAGTTACTTCTAACAAATCTGGGCCTTGCTTGGTGCGCATTTTAAAACATGTTTCATGTCTGTCCACTGCTTTGTGGATACGGTGGTATTTTGATCCTACCATCAATATATCAATATTTCTATAATGATGCCAGTAGTCAAAGAATTAGGAGATGAAGTTATAATCATACGAAATAACAATTATACACGCTAAAGTCTAAAAACAAAATCAATTTAATTTTTGATTTTGGGTTTAAAACAACCGGTACTAAAGTGTGGAGTTCCTGAAATGCACCTAATGTACTTTTTCCTGTTACTCTTAAGAGTTTCTAAACTGTTGAATTTTTTTGTTCAGAATGTAGAATTTAAACTTTAGACTTACATATATCTCGAAAACTAGGGAGGAATAAAACTATGAAATCATACTCCGATCTTAATTACAATCAATTCATTTGTTCTTTTGTTTCAGGACTTTACGGCGATAAAAGCCGTAAATATTTAAGAAATTTGCCAGTGTCCAATATTTTGCTAGATCATAACCCTGGATTGTAAATGGACCATATCGATCTAACCCTTGTGGTACCTCCCATACAAATTGATCTTCCGAAATTTATTTCTTCTTTGCAAGTCCTAATTCGTATATTAAATCAAGTTAATTTTTAGTTAAAATCTGAAAAATACGATTTGTCAGCCATATCCCTTCTGGTACTTCCCTTTAAAATGACCGATTTGGACTACATAGTTTTAAGTTCATGTCTTCTATCCGGTCGCACAATTTCAGTAAAATTTGGTACATATTTTGAGTTTACTAAGGTAGTGCCCAAAAATAAAAATGACGCGCGTTGTCTCCCTTCTTCTAATATCTTCCACATAAATTGACCTGGTACATGACTGAGTATCGACGTAAATTTTTTTCAATTGTATTGCTTCATAATGTCTGGGCGAAATTGGCAAGAAAATCGATCGAGAAACCATTCCTATTCTGGTATCTCCCATGCAAATGGCTGATTTAATCCATATATTCTTTGCTTCATATCTTTTAAGTAGTTGTATTGACTTCAATTTAGTTTTGAGAATAAAATGAACGGCACATTAAATGCATAATTCAGGGCATTTGCTAACTATTTACCGCACCCCTTCTGGCAGTTTGAAACACTTTTGTACCAATGCAAAGGCCATCGAGTGTAGGTATATGTAAGTCAGTTCACTAGATAGAAATTTCTCTACTGATTAAAACTGAAAACAGGTTTTACTTTTTGGATACAACAATATTTTGATCTTCTCATAAATTTACCAAAGTTTCAGCATGCAGCATTTAAAGTTTAGTCCACAACTTACTGCACACATTTCATTTCAAATGTATCCGATTGCTGATTGGCAAACTTCATTTCATTATATTTTGAAAGAAACTAATGGCTCTTTATCATCAATGTACTCATGAGCAGTATTCGTTCCACAATAATTTCTTTCAAATATGTTCTTTCAGATGGATAAAAATAGAGCTTCGTTGGAAATTTTCAACACATTGTCTCAAAAACTATGCACTGTCCATAGATAAACTTTAACCTGTTTAAATGTCACCAAAGCTATTATTGGCAAATCAATTTGCTAAAATGATTATCGTCATCTTCTTCCGAACTTTTCAATGTGATATTTCAAAAACTAAGTCTTAAAGCTGTAAAATTATTGGATCATTAACTGCACACTGGGTTACTGAAAGACCTACATTTCTAGAAAACCGTTTTCTCAATTTATGTCGATCGATCATAATCTTCCATGTAGCAGTAAATTGCTAATAGTTAGAGTTAAACATGCTTGGTACATATCTAATTCTGTATATTTCGTTCTAAATGTTTTTTTGCTGATCTGCTAATAATTTTAACTGAAATTTCTCTCAATTTTGTTTTGTAGTGACTCGTCATGAAATGTAAAAGAAATAATTGCATTGCAGTTGAATGGGTAACCTCCTTTCATTCAAAATTTAATTGAGGTAATTTAAATTCTTTTTAAACACATTTTCGGGTTGGAATATTAATAAATTTTTTTATAGATTTTTATGAAAGCATGTTGCTTCAACATCTCTTGCGGTTTCAAATACTAAGGATTTTTTTTACAACTTTGTTTTTTTGCAAATTTTTGTGTCATTCTCCATAACCAGCAATATATCACGTAATGCAAATTCAGAAGGAATTGTTATTTTTTGTACAAAAAATATGTGTACTAAAACTTACGAATTTATATGCAATTGCAATGTATTCTATAACAAAATATGTTCTGATGACAACATGACCGATTTATATAAATA
The DNA here is from genome assembly GCA_019455685.1 of Philornis downsi. Lineage (NCBI taxonomy): Eukaryota > Metazoa > Arthropoda > Insecta > Diptera > Muscidae > Philornis > Philornis downsi. The sequence goes on along the minus strand of JAHXMU010000099.1, from coordinate 1,149,196 downwards.
ATTGATTTTTGTTGTTCTCAGATAAACAAACACTTTGGTTCACTTTACCACCCTTTATTAACTTTGCGAAATATTTGTGTCTTTACGGTCCTCTCTTCGTTGAAGGCAGAGAGGAGAAAAAGTTGCGCATATGTTGTGCCATTTATTGCGGAATATGATTGAATACAGGTAACTCTATTTATGTGCAGGGTTACTCATTTTTCGGTTTCAAAAGTAAAGTTATAATAAATAAAACTCACATAAAGCTATGTGTTTCAATGAAACTTTTAGTTCATTATAATGTTTGGGTCTTGCCATTATGTACGAAATACGATGTCGTTTAACTACCACCTCTTGATTGGTCTTGATTGGGTGGCAGTGGATCCTTTTGAGGTCGCTTTCACCACTTCTTCCCACATTTCGGTCAGTACGTTTGGGGATTATCCGCGTCTAACGACGTCAAATCGAATGATCTTGGTAGCCAATTGACGTTGCCAAAATGTGAGATTACACTTTCTGGAAACTTCTCATGCAATAAAGCCAAAATCGGTCGTGTTAAATCACGTTTGAACCACCGCTTTTGTGGTAAGTTTTAACTAGTTTTACGCGCTCTTGGTAAAATTTGAAAAACCCCCACATCTCGGAAGCGGAGATGGAGTTTCTAAGGAAAGAGGGACAAATTGATTTTCTGAATATTTCAAAATGGCCAAGATTAAAGTAGCCGCTAAAAATTAAATAAGTTCATAACTTGTAGACAAAGCGTCCAACAGAGGTAAAAATATTCGCATCGAAGCTAATAGAATAGGCTGACTTAACGTTTCTTTTCATTTTAGAAGGTTTTTCTCTATCCTTTTACCTCAATCTTACGAATAATTTATATGTTTTTATGTCGAAATATTAGTTTTAACTTGCTGTAATACTTAATGTTACAACTCAAACATTGTAAATATTAATTATATTTTAAATTTTGTAACAATGATAGAAATAAAAAAATATATATATACATATATGTATATATATACCACCATATGGTAACTTTCTTCACCATATATTTCTCAATAAAAATTTTAAAACATCGATTTTGGAAATATTTTTGACACCCTATTAAATCTCAAAAATAAAACAACTCTCAGATTTGTACGCCCCTTTTCCGTGATAGAGGAGTTTTTTTAATGTTCGATATTGTCAGATCTCTGTCTGTTTGACGCTTCTTATAGATACGCCTGTTGAACGGATAAACCCTAAGAAACTTCAGGATTTTTCATTTGTAGTAATTGCAGAAATTCTCTTAGGCGGACACCACACAATCGTCAACAAATTTTAGTGTCGAATATATCATGGGCCCGTCATTGGAAAAATACCATATCATTCGACAAGATAGAAGTGATGGTTAAAAAGTATCCATTTTTATGCACATCTGTTTCTATGCGGCAGTATCCGAATATTCATTTTAATATGCGAGTATATTTGAATGTATTTGAAATGTTTTTTTAATTGTACAAATATTTTAATTCATTGTTACTGAAATTAATTACATTATCGGCATTAAAACAATAAAATTGCTTTCCTACAAAGCTTTAAATGCTCTGATGGTCTGGTCTGATCCTGGCAGTCGCATTACAATATTAGTATCGGATTGGGTAATGATCTGTTCTTTTTTCTAATCTTATGTTGTCATTTGCCTCTTCCCTACGAAGTTTCCGATCCAGTGTATTTATTCTACCAAATTAAAATTATAAAACATTTTAATGGTTTATATATTTCAAGCGCGATTTTGTGTCATTGGGAAAAGTTCTATTTGAATGCAATTTTTCTCTTCCACGCTGTTAGTTTTTGATATTTTAACAATATTTCACCATGTTTTAGTAGTACCTTACGAAATTCATATAACAAAAAAATTCCGCACTGGGACCATGTCTATCTCATCTATTATAAACTAGTTTAAAATTTACTCTAAAGGCCAGATTTTGTTAAAAAAAAAAAAAATAAATTTCAGTGCGATAAATAGAGTGTATTAGCTTTCCCTTCGCCTATTTTGTCATCGCATTACATTAAGCAACGTGATATCCACAAATTTGAATATGATTTGAGACCACAACAAAGGCATAAATAAAGAGCTCTTAATAAACAAATAAATCGTTGCCCTCATTTTTCTATACGAATTACCACAAACAAAATCCACACATCGTTTATTTGAAAAACATCACATTAAGGGAGGCTCTGATGCAGCATCAACCATCCTGAATTCTTTGATTCGATAAGAGTCAAATTGAGTCTTAATATTGGTGACGTTTGGTGGTCACGTGCCAATGTTACAGTTTGTTGGGCATACAATTAACGGCCAACTGGTTGCAACGGCTGTTTCTAAATGGATGATGGCTGTTGGCCATGAGCTAAATTGTCATTTAATTAGTATATATTAGTTGTCCCTTTGGTGCCAACTAAATACATTAAATCAAAGCAGTCTAAGTTAGTAAATAATACTTAACTTATTTCAATATGGTTTACAGCGCTTTGTCATACTGAAGTAAGCAGCAGATATGTAGGCTTCCCCCTCTATGTCCTATTACCAACATATAATATGTTCGTTTAATAGCTTGAAGATAGCCCAAAACAGTTGGTAGTAAAATAATATAACATTTGCTACACATTTTGCAACAAAAAGAATCTCTTAAATATATGCATACAATTTAGAATTGATAGAAGAAATCAAACACACTAAATTGATGACAGTCCCTGAATTGAATGCCAAAGGACTCCATCGCTTGGGGATAATTTCATACTTCAAAGGTATTCTTTGTGTCAGCCACATCAAATTATGAATAAATATAAAGTGTGTGGAAAGGTGGATCAGCATACAAGGTATAATTTAAAACGAACTAGTATAGACATCTCATTCGGGTGGACTGATGTACCTTCACCCAAAATATTTTGCACTTGTGCAAAAGTGTGCGGAATGGCAAAAAGGTTATGGTAAATCGTTACGTTCTTATCAACAAATGGTCTGAATTAACGCATAATAAAACACGCAAAATTATAACTTACTGTAATTATTTTTTCCAACTTGCTAACAGCTTACTGCATTCAGATTAAAACTTAACTTTTAACTTAATAATTAAAACTTACTTATATATAACAAAGTACAACAGCCAATCTGGGGGGTGAGAAATTCCAAGTCAGGGTGATGGTACTAGGTCAGTATAGTAAAATCCTCAAAGGGTTTCCCGTTCGTATGTGTCAGTTTTTTTTTATGACCTTTTACATTTTTTCCTTATCTTGATGTTTTTTCGCTTAGTTGTAAAACTTTGGCAAAAACGTAGTTTGACATAACTCGAGAACGACTAGTTCGATTTTGCTGAAACAAATTGAGAAAAATTAAGAAATACATTTCCTTTAATCCATTCATATACTGTTTCTCTACCAAATCAACATTTTTGCAATTATAAATAAATTTATGAAGAAAATTTTGTCAAATTTTTTTTTTTTTTTAAATCATATAAATCCCAAACGGAAAAAAGTGTCAAGTCTTATAACTTTTACGTAAGGCCACATAATCTATAAACAAAATGCGACATAGATCATAGAAATCGATTAACGCGTTCTGCTTTTATTCAAAATTAAGTAAAGGTATGAATTTCAAAAATTTGCTCGAGATATGCTGAAAGTGCACTTTTGTAATTATTTGGGTTTTTTCTGTTGGCTACCTGCATGATTTTTTTACACAAATTGCACCCACATTCATGTGTGGTCATGTTTTAGAACGTCGGCAAAATATTGAAAAATACGTAGTATAAATAGGTGTTCATTGTTCGATTTTTTTCATTCATTTTGTCATAGAATATGGAACTGTGCAATCCAGATATAAATAGCTTTTGCCACTGCTGCTATTGACCGCAGTGTCTCAACACATAAAAAAAGGGAAAATTTCAGTACTGATTTTGTTCAAATATACGAGATGTACTTCAACCAAAATGTTATAGTGAACAAAAATTGGGTGCCAAATATAATGTGTAAAAGCTGCTACAACCGTCTAATGGATTGGAAAAATAGAAGACGTGAAAGTATGCCATTCGGCATCCCAATGACTTGGACTAATCCTGGCGAAGGTCACAATCCATTGAATTGCTATGCATGTGCGAATAAAGGAGCCGCAAAAAGGATAAGAAAATCGTATAATTACGTTGGTGTTGCAAGTGCCGCAACACCATTGCCTCATTCGGACAACATTCCTGTGCCAAAAGCTTCTGGCCCAGATATTTTATCTTCTATGACTGCTCCGACATATGATTTACGTGATGATCCCCCATATGAGCCATCAGTATCCCATGAGCCAATGGAAATAAAATATGAAGCAGATGACTGGAGATTATTTATTGACAGTTCAAAACTCAGCTTGAAGGCAGTTTTACTGCATAAGACCAATAAAAAAACCTTCAGTTCCAATCGCCTATAGCACAGAAACGAAAGAAACATATGATGCACTGGAAAATATTTTGAAAATGGTTAACTACGCCAAACATAGGTGGCGCATATGCTGCGATTTAAAAGTTGTAGCTATGCTTTGCGGTCTTCAAAGCGGCTATATAAAATATATGTGCTTTTTGTGCGATTGGGACACACGATTTTCCGGTGACCAATATGCATGCCACGGATGGAAACTCAGAGAGCACAGCAGGTTACAAACGGCCAATATTATTCGTGAGCCTCTAGTACCGAAGGAGAAGATATTGCTGCCTCCACTGCATATTAAACTTGGAATTGTTAAGAATTTCATCAAAACTATCACCAAAAGAGATGAAGTTTTCTTGTGTTTGAAACTAATTTACCCGAGACTCAGCGAAAGTAAAATTAAAGAAGGTAAGTTATAATATCACATTCATTTCCCATGATTTCCCATCTTTACAAATTCATTTTTTCCATTCAGGCGTACTAAATGGTCCAGATATACGAAAGCTGATTAAAAGTGACGCATTCAACAATATTTTGATTGACGCTGAATTGGATGCATGGCAGGCAATCAAAGAAGTAATAGAAGGCTTGTTGGGAAAGTATCCTTCTACCAACTACGATGTTTCTGTCGCAAGGATGTTAAGATCGTTCTCGGAAATTGGTGTCCACATGTCCTTGAAAATCCATTATTTACATCATCATCTGGACTACTTCAGCAAACAATTGGCTACCGAATCTGATGAACAAGGCGAACGCTATCATCAAGTTGCTATGCCATTTGAAATGAGGTAATACTAATTTTTTATTTTTTCAAACTCATTTTAATAAAACAAAAACTTACAGATATAGAGGCAAAAAGTCGCCGAGTGCAATAATTGCGGAAATTTGCTGGTGGAGTAAGCTTGTGTGGCAAGACAAGGATGATCCTGATGATAAAGAATTTTCAGGAGGTGCAGAAGGGCCAGCAGTGGAGTCATACATTGACATTATGTGTGGTTCAGAAACTGATGACAGCGATGAATGCGATGCCAATAGTCCCGAACAACCACAATCGAAAAAGTCTAGGCAATATTTATTAAAATAAATAAAAACAAATAAATAAATAAAATAAAAATAAAAAATTATAAAAATGTTTACTTTATTTTTTTAGTAGTTTATGGCCAGAAGTCTGGATTTATTGGGGAAAATTTATAAAAAAACGCGATAAATGACACTTTTTTGAATAAAGACAAATATCAATATTCTTGTCAAAATGGGATACCTTTACTTAATTTTGAATAAAAGCATAACGCGTTAATCGATTTCAATCATCTATGTCGCATTTTGTTTATAGGTTATGTGGCCTTACGTAAAAGTTATAAGACTTGACACTTTTTTCCGTTTGGGATTTATATGATTTAAAAAAAAAAAAACAAAATTTTTGACAAAATTTTCTTCATAAATTTATTTATAATTGCAAAAATGTTGATTTGGTAGAGAAACAGTATATGAATGGATTAAAGGAAATGTAATTCTTAATTTTTCTCAATTTGTTTCAACAAAATCGAACTAGTCGTTCTCGAGTTATGTCAAACTACGTTTTTGCCAAAGTTTTACAACTAAGCGAAAAAACATCAAGATAAGGAAAAAATGTAAAAGGTCATAAAAAAAAACTGACACATACGAACGCGAAACCCTTTGAGGATTTTACTATACTGACCTAGTACCATCACCCTGACTTGGAATTTCTCACCCCCCAGACAAAAACCCCAAAAATGTTCCACAGTGTAACGTACCCTTTTCCGCTTACAAACAATAAATATATAGGGTGATTTTTTAATCGTAGTTTTTTTTAAAAATCGAATAAAACACTCAAATTTGCATCATATATTAAAATTTTTTATTGGAATCGATAAATTGGTCTTTGCCATTTAATTTTTAATGATAATTCCATGTAAATGTTGTCCGCGGCTCCGTCTCAAAATGTCCATTCAGAAGGTTCAATTTTTCGTCACTTTTTTGAGCATTTCGGCCTGCATTCCACGAATAACGCGTGTTATGTTATCCTATAAGGCTTCATAGTGTTCGGCTTGTCCACATAAACTAACGACTTGACATAACCCCACAAGTAATAATAAAGAGGCGTTAAATCGCAAGATCTTGGGGGCCAACCCACAGGGCCAAATCGAGAGATAAGCTGCTCACCAAATTCATCCCTCAACATATCCATTGTTTCACGAGCAGTGTGGCATGTTGCACCGTCCTGATGAAACCACATGTCAACCAAGTTCAACTCAGCCAATTGGGACAAAAAAAAATCGCGTATCATGGCTCGATATGGTTCGCCGTTGACGGTAACGTTTCTTCCACGGTAGTCTTTGAAGAAAAATGGACCGATGATGCCACCAGTCCATAAACCACAACAAACTGTCGTTTTTTCGGGATGCATCGGTAATTAATGTATGGCATGTGGCTGTTCACTACTCCAGATGTGACAGTTTTGCTTTTGTACGTATCCGTTCAGCAAGAAATGAGTTTCATCGCTGAACGCAATTTTTCGATAAAACAGCGGATTTTCATTGAGCTTTTGTAAGGCCCATTTACCATAAATTACACGTTGTGCTTCAATTCTTGCGTGAGTTGAATTTTGTAGGCTTTCAAACCCAAATCGGCGTGTAAAATGTTCCTTGTGGTTGAGTAACACACGCCCAATCGCTGAGAACGGCGACGAATTGACATTTAACGATCGTCATTAACACTGGTCGCTACGGCTGCAATATTTTCTTCGGTACGCACTCTACGCATGCGAGTCAATGGTTTTATGTCCAACAAAGTAAATTTGGTGCGAAATTTGGAGATAACAGCACGAATTGTTGATTCAGCAAGTCGATTATGACGATCATAAAATGGTCGTATCAAACGATGCACATTTGTCACACAGCACGCATTTTGTTAAAAAAAATTCAACGATTTGCAAACGTTGCTCGTTTTTTAGTCTTTCCATAATGAAATGGCAGAGTATACTGTACACTTTTCACTTTGACAGATAAAGTTTGGACGCCATTACCAACCAGTGCTGCCAACATGAAAAACTTAAATCTTAAAAAATCACACTGTACTATTAATTCTTGATAAATCAGCAATGTAAAGTATTTCAATCGCTAAAAGACTGACGTTTCCTAAATATACATATATATATGTTCTGATGTTAGAGTAAGATATGATTGTAGAAATATTTGAGTTTATTTTCTCATAGCTTTACCAAAATTTATGAATGCACCTCATAGGCAAGATAGCACCTCCCAGAAGGAAGCTTTTAAAGCACCAAGTATATTTTGGCCAAATGTATTTCAAGACTTTTTAAGTCATTTCTCCGCCTTTCTGGATGGCTGGCTGGCTGGTAGACACGATATGTCGTAAATCTGTCGTAAATCTTCAGGAAACTTTTTAAAACTTGGCACATTTTCCTATATAGTAGACACAGATTGTAAATGGGCTGTATAAACCAGACGCTTCCGATATCTTCCATATAATTGAACAGATTTACCAAAATTAAGTTTATCTCTGTAACTCCCAATTCATTTACCACAGCAACCTAAATGTTTGTCGATTGAATTTTATTATAATATTGGATAAAACTTAAAAAAAACCGCTAGTTAATCTAGCCTCTTCATGACCATCCTGTATGCACAAATGATTTAACCCATATTTTCAGATGCATTAATTTAGTCATTGGTAAGCGTCAGAGGATTGCTAAAATATGATCCGATGATGAAAATGGACGGCATTGTCACGCTCCTTCTAGTGCCTTCCACACAAATTGACCCAATTTCTGAAATTCAGTATCTTTTGTGCGTTTTTTCGTATAAGTAATGAAATCCACAAAGCTCGGATGTTGTTTTCATTGTCTTGATTTGCAAAGCTTAGTAAAACTTCACAAAAAAGGCGACCACGCCTCTTTTGATACATCCCATGCAAATATCCGATTTAACCCTTAGCTTATCCTTCGCTTCATACCTTGTGAGCAATTGTACTGAATTCAAATCGCCATGCGCCTGGCTAACTAAGTTTTGAGAATGAAAATGGAGGGCGCTACAGAAGCAAATCGGGTATCTCCCACACAAATTAAACGATTTATCGAAAATTTCCTAATTCGTAGAATTCTGTAGCTGTCATTTATATAGTGCAAAAAATAGGCTAGTACCTTTCGTTCAAATGATCTAATTTAGCCCATGTATTTCTAGACGCATAGCTTTCATTCAATTGCACTAAATTCAATATATTTATAACCCAACGATTTACAAAGTTTTGCACCAATGCGAAAAGATATCGGGTGGTCTGAATGAAACTTCTGTACTGGTTTTCATACCAAGTGATAAATATCACTTCCCTATTGAATCTGGCATTGTACGAGTCATCGCTCATCCCTTGTTATGGCCAGCATATCGATATTATACTTTATGAGCACATCTCGTGAAGTGAAATTTCTTCTAAAGTGCCACCAAAGGCCTAAATCACAATGTTTATCATGTCGGTAGATCTTATTGTGACATTTCCACAACATTAACAAAATCTACGCGCATGAACTTATTAAGTTTAAACGACAGTTTGCAGATTAAATTTGGATAATGAACAAATATTCAACCCTGTCAATAGAAACATTAATGAGAATCAACCCTATGAGTAAATATAGTTGCTGGTACCCTTCGCGCACTTTACTAAAACAAATTTGCAATTTTCAAGTTCACTGCATGGACTGAAAAAGAACACTTTTTTAAAAACGCAGTGGAAATAATAATAACTATAACACAAGTTAAAAACTTTCAATCTACAATATAATCGTTCCTTATAAAGCACCCTTTCCTACCGTCATAGACTGCGACTGTAGGAAACTCAGTGTTTTTTTTTTATTTTGATATTTAGTACACCGCAGCAACTTGAAACCTCTTCGCCAATTCAGCTGCAGACGATTTTGATGGATGCTTAGATAGACGAACTAAAAAGAACACGATAATGTCATTTCCTAATTTTGCGTTTAATTAAATGTCACTCATCTCTGATCAGTTTCGATTTGATAGTTTACTGCTTCTGGCACTAATTTACTAATTTGTTACACGAAATCACGTTCAGTGATAACAAGTATAATCAAAAATATTTGTACGTATCCTTCGGGTATTTATTATGGAATTAACACCGAACAGGCCATTAGATCAGTGGGTTTTAAATAAAATTAGTAACTGTCTAATTAGTTAACAACGTTGATAAATCATCCAAGCACTGATTAATATTTTTTAAATACTTTTCGGCAGGTAGGTTTGCTAGATAGATAATTTAAATAATGATTGGAATTGAGATTATTTGATTATTTTCTTTCCGCCATATCTCCAACGAAAGTCTTCAACGCTATTAAAAAAACTTGAAGTTGCTTTTTAATGCTCACATATTTTTGATATTTTACACACTACGATACAATGGATGATGAACTAAATTAATCATTCCTTTTGTAACGGCAAGAACCTTCACCGAATGATCACAGTAAACATGTCGATTTGAGCAGCCCGTTTACTGCGAGTCTGTTGAAAGTACAATAGAGACCGCAAAACTCGGATCAGGAAGCTAAAATTTGCCACAAAAAATATGACGCGGTCATCGACAACATATAAGTAAGTTTAATTTGCCAAAAGAAGGATTAAGCCCACCTTCAGAAAAATGAGCATTTGCTATACTTTTTTCGACAATTCCACTACTTATTCGTTAACGTTATATAACTGGTAGTTTAGAGATACTGGAAATAACCGTTCGAAATTATACTTATTTTTAAGAGACCGCGTTCAGAAATGTCAATCAGTTAAACTGGCTCATTATGCTACACTAGCTAACTTACAAATATAGAGTGATGCATTTAATGGTTTCAAAACCGTCGGTTTGGCAGGATTATTAGCTGTAAAGTACTTGCCATCTGAAGTGTTATTTATTTAGAGAAAGATTTGCCATTTACGAAAATTGATCGCTTAACAACCGAAGAACAAACATGGACACTTTTTTTGCTTTACGGGGTGATTATGGTCGTCATAATGAACCTTCTGTGCAAGGATTAATAAGATTATAAAGGAATTTGAAGAGACTGGAAGACAGATGTGGTCAAGCCTGTGCATTGTCGCAATGTACGCACTGCCGAAGATACTACTTCTGTTAGTGGAAGTGTGGAGGATATTCCGAATTTCAATTCAGAGTGCTGTAATAACCAATTTTGTTTGGCCCGCAATTGAAGATTATGAACTGTGGTTTGAAGAAGACAGTGCTACGAGCGACACTATATGACCGATTTTAGCTTTATTGCATGAAAAGTTTCCAGAAAGCGTAATTTTACGTTTTGGCGTTATATTTTTTGTGGGGCTACGCTAAACACCGTGTTTACTTACGGATAATCCCCAAACTTGGGGACATTTGAAAACCAACATTCGTCAAGTTATCGGTGAGATATGGATTTGAGTTTCCGAAGCCCATTGTCTGAAAGTTGTCTAGGATTTTTGCCAATTATCCTCCTCCTCAAGGGCATGCTTCAATTAATAATTTTTTCAATTTTAATTACAAACTAACGGGTTACCCATTTTTCGGTTTCAAAAGTAGAGTTAAATAAAACACACATAAAGGTATGATTTCGATGAAACTTTTATTTCATTATAATGCTAGGACCTTGTCATTATGTACGAAGTGCAATGCATCTGGATTGGTTGCAGCAGTGGATTCTTTTGAGGTAGTTTTCGACAACTTTTTCGCACATTTCGGGCGGTATGTTTGGGAACTATCCACGTAAACACGGTCGTTGACGTAGCCTCACAATAAAAAGTCGAACGGCATAAAATCTCATCATTTTGATGGTCAAAACGTGAAATTACGCTTTCTCGAAACTTTGCATGCAATAAAGCCAAATCAGCAGTGTTTTGTAGCTCGTGTTACGGATTTGTTCATATCACATATCGTCCAGTTCATAATGTTCATTTGCAAGCCAGAAGTCAGTTATCGTACGGCCATTGCGATAATGCAAAGACCTGAGACTATCTGTAACACTTCTGTTTTTTTTAAATTTTTTTATAATCCTGCTAATTCCTTACACAGTAGATCCACTATGACGACCACAATCACTCCATAATGCACGAATAGTGCTCATGTTTGAATCACCACTTTTGTCGTAGGCTTTAACTATTCTTGCTCGTTTTTCGGTTATTAAACGATCCATATTCGTAAATGGCAAAGCTTTCACTAAATAAATAACACTTCAGATGACAGGTATTTAACAGCTAACAGCCTTGCCGGACCGGCGGTTTTGAAACTACTAAATCGATAACACTGTATATGTATTTGCAAAATTGTAAAATGATGTTCATTTATTACTTCTACATTTCACAAGTTTGCAAAATCATTACCGAACATATTATGGCGTAAAAATATTATGACGATTTCAGTGTTGGTAACCAACGACAAAAAGTAAGAGTTACCACTTACAAAATTTTCCTCGCTAAAAAACATAACATCTAATCGACAAATGCAGCTTCGGATTTCGCTATAATTTTTTTATGTGGAGTTTCTACATAGCGACGCACGGTTAGCAAACTCTATCCCTTTAGGTATTTCCCATACAATTGTCTGCAAACCTTAAAACTTTGTTTTTATTATGACTTTTTCAAAAGTCTACTCGAATCCGCCGAAGCTATGCATACTGATTAGTTACATCCTGATTACAAAAGCAAAAGTAATTATGTGGATAGAGGAAGAATTACTAATCGAAAAATTCATTAGGGGCATGAGAGTCAATGAGAAATGTTCAACTGTTTTCCTATGAATTATAAAATTAAAGCACCTTTCACGCACCATTCAATGTATCATCCCTTTTCCATGCCTGTGATCAGGGTAATAAACGCAAATCACACTCCCGTTTTTTATAACAGCAAAAAACGGGTAAAATCGAGACAAGAACAGCAAAAAATAAAAACGTGCCTCTAATATATCACACCAATTTTAGTACAAAAAAATAAGCAAATGTAAGCGAATCTTTTCATATTATATGATAAACTTCTAATTGACTGACGCAAATATTTTTCAAAAAAAAAAAAAAACAAATTTACGACCGACCCGCGGGCACTGATGATTTTTTATGATATAAAAACAAAGAATACTTTTTTGGAAATTTCTGATTAAGGGTATGTTGTTAATTTAGGGGTTGTTTTAATCACGTTTCTATATCCTCCACCACGAGATGGAGGCTCATCAAGGTTGTCATTCCATTCCAACAACTAGAACTCGGTTCTGCATAGAACTGGATTTAAACGTATCCGTCCGTCCACCCGTGTGTCTGAAGCACGGTGGTGTTCAAAAGATACCAAAAAAAATATCATACCAACGCCAACGTTTTTTTGAGGAACTAAAAAATAATAAATTATACGAAATTTTTTTCTATAAAACGAAATCAGTCGATGTATAATTCATGAGAAGATGAAGTTTTAAACACGTCTACTTATCCGACGCTGGGTGACGTCCACGGCGCATGAATCTGATCCAAAATTGATCCAAAAATAAAAAGAAATGCTTAGCAAACCTCTGGAATATGGTACATTTTCGACATCTCTTAAACTTTTGATGTCTTTACCCAGAGGAATGAACGTATATATAGTGTGATAGTGCAAAAAATATAGCACCCAGAAGGAAGCGCACAGTATCTTTTGATCAAATTTGCTTCATGACTTTTTAAGCCGTCTGTCTGTCTGACTCGTTTGTAAGCACTATAAATGTCGTAAATCTTCATATATTCTTACCTCCGTATCTTCCAATCCGCCGTATCAAATTCAAGCAAATTTGCCACAGATCATGCTTTGATAATCTTAGTTCTGAGGTAATATGTAAGTCCACTCACCCGACTGAAATTTCGGTAATTTCTGTTGTCACTGTTCACGTTGTTCATAAAATACTGCCCGGAGCACTCTAAAATTTATTGAAAAATTAAAGTGATGGCTTTCTTACGTCCCTACCAAGACTTTCTTCCCTACCCAAAGACGTTGCCCTCCATGTTGTAATCTATTTTCTGTAGACCTTTACTAAAGTCTAGCTCACATTCAAAATTTAGTTTCAGATTTCCAAAATATTTTCCAACTGATATTTTTAGTAGTTTTGCAATTGAAAGCTAGATAGTTCTTCGTGCAAAAAATTTCATTCGCAAATTTATTTAAACATTATTTCCATGTCCATGAAAAATAAAATAAATACTTTATTAACACTAATTTACGTTAATAGCGAGTCAAAAGTATATAATTTTGGACCAACATGAGCATACGGAAATCTTGGACAAAACCTGATAGTAATGCGTTGGAGACTATTTATGTATGTTGAACGAAAAGTATGTGTCAAAGATGTTATTATTGAGGATTTACCATCGCGTCTGCTAAAGAATGTAAGAAGAGAGTTCATAAAAATCGAACAGTGAGTTATTTTGATCCATATTCCTGAAGAATTCACTGTCAATGTCTCGACTTTGGTATCAACTTTTGTTTGGGTAATGATGTGAATAGAATATGAATTTATTAAAATTTTGTTTTCCTGAATTCTCGTAGATTCGAAAAATTTAAATTTTGTTTTTTTTTTTTTTATTTCGTAGATGAGTTGTATTTTTTTGCCTTTATATAGGTATACTCGTATAATATAAGGTTCGGTTCTGAAGACATAAAAAATAGTAAAAAAAAACATATATTTTAAGCGAATTCAAAATTTTCTGAAAAATGTCTATGCATTTCGTACTTAGACATGATTTTAACAGAAGAGGTAACTAAAAAACAATTTGTCTTTTTTTTCGATGTCGGCTTCCGAAGTGCTTAAGCCCTTTTTTGTTCCATAATTTCTTCCGTTTAACATTGTTGTAGGCAACACATTTCCAGGACCCATTTTTGAAGCGCATTATCGCTGGGGATCATTTTCTCGGGATTTGAGAAAGAAATCGCAGACGTCGACAGTACAAATTTATTTCCGCAAGCTCTTGAGGAGCCCATATATCGATGTTACACCGATTTATGAACAGCTAAATTCGATAAATTTAATATCTCAGCGATCTTACAAGTTGTTGTTCCTCGGTTTACATATAGCAAATACGTTCTGGCTAACTGTCTGGCTTATAAACATAGCAAAAGCCATGAATTTTTATGGAACTTCATAAAACTTTGCACAGCCAAACATACCCGAGGACTTCAAATGGTCATCTTCTGATACTTAATCCAGAATCGAATGACCGATTAAACCTATATACTCGTATTCGTAGCTTCATATTTTTCAACCAGTTCCAACATTTCCCATTAATAAAGTTAGTCCAGAGTACCAGAGTCCAGAGTCTAAATGGAAGTTATAGTAACTTCTTGTTTGCATAGATAAATTTAGTCCTAGGAATGATAATGTCACGTGCCTTAGATTATCATATTTTAAAATTGATCAATTTAATCCCAAGCGAAGGACCTCAAAAAGTCATAATTTTGATTCTTTAATTAAATTTTAAATAAGAGTTTTTCTCGTTTTAAGAACCAAGCGATTCAGAATGTCCCTTCTGACACCTCTCATACTATTGCACCAGTGGAAAGGCCGTTTGGTGAAGACATATGTAAGTTAGCCAGTAATCGAATCGAAATTTCAACAATTATTGCTATTTCTCTCTTTGAGAGAGAATTCTTCTTATTCCCAGGAATTAACAATAATAGTAAAGTGTTAATTGACTTCAGCCAATTGCTATTGGGATTGGTCGCTATAACAATGTTGATGTATTTCAACAACGTTTTAGTTTAAAATATTAAGTTATTTTATGTTTCGTTCTCTTTCCTTTGACTAGACTTTCATACATCAGTTATGCTTGAAAATCATTAGTAGAGTAAACCCACAGGCAGTCAAATGTTCTGATGAAATGGGTATCAACACTTAAAGCGTTTCTTTAAGAGGCCTTTTGAAATAAGAATTTTCTTCTTTCCTTTCTGCTTCTACTTATATCTCGCTGTATTATAATTACTATTTACTTTTGATAGCAGCTATTAATCAACTTCCCAATGACGACCGTATTTGCTATATCGGTCGTGTTGGCTGATGATTGAATATATTTAGATGGCAGCAGATCTAAAATCTTGACTGGTGCCCGTTAGGTGGCGTTTTGTGACGTCCTACCAACACACAAAACCTTTTGTTCTGCATTGGGCCGTTAAGACATGTGATCTGATTTGTGCGCATGCCCATTATTTAATAGTTTTCAATCAAACTGATGATGATGATATTCCTTTGTTTCCCACCGCAAACATGCACTGATAATTTGAAATTTCTTAACTTCTTGGACTGCTGACAAGGCAGTCATTAAAACAAAAGAAAAAAAAAAATACTGACAGTGTCGGCGGATCTTTCCAAATTAAATTGGCCAAAGAATTTTAATTAGTATAATTCATCAACTGAATGAAATTTGTTGGCTTTGGATTTTTAAACAAACAAAAAAAAAAACAAAAACAAAAATGGAGTAAGTAAGCATAATTGAAGTCACTTAGCAATGATAATTTCCAGCCAGCTTGAACCAGTTCGCTGCATGAGTGTAATTAACTCCGTCCGAATTTAGTGAACGTCTTCATCCACTTTTATTTCTGTTACGATTTCTTCCTTTAATTTCCTTAAGCGACTGCTGTGCTTATTAGTTTTACTAAATACATACTCGTACAGTATAATATGTACTATATTGGGCTGAATGACAAAAAATATTACTATTTATCTATATATGAGTGGCAAGAGGTGACTGGGATGTTCTAAATGAATCGTTCAGAAGTATAGGACAGATATAAAATGTGTAACAAGACTACAACTTTTATGATCGCTGAGTGCAAATGTTCACTTACTTAGGTAGTGAATAATATAACCCGATGGCAACACTAGAGTTTTAGTCTTTCAGACTTCTGCGCTATTATCACTAGTGAAATCAGATAAAATATTGTAGACTGCATTTTCGGGTATTGCGCTTAATTCGATCCTTCCTGCCTTTCCACTAGCACTACTAATTGTGCTCGGCAAGACGTTTTGTTTTTGTTTCTTTCTGGCATCATGTGATAACAAAATGTTGGATCCTTTCTCAAGTAAATCCTTTCGCAACGCTAAATATATAATACAGCTGAATTCCTATTGTTAAACATAGTTAATCTGCTCCATGAATTAAAAATGCATTTTCTGAATTAAATTAAATTATGAATTATGAATTAAAATTAGATTGAGTTACATTTACTTAAATTCTATTACCTCGAATTAAAATTGAATTATATCAAATTACACTGAATACTGTTGAATTACATTAAATTACTTGTATCAAACAATCATAAATTGTAGATTAAGTATTTATTTGCTTGTGTAAAGGCTACTTCGATCAACCATGTAATTATAAAAGCCCCTATGTTGCGGCAACGCAGCGAAGCACGGCCAACCGGACCACTTCGCTAGCCGCCCTCAACATATTAATAAAAAACAAATAATGTAAGTTAAACGATATCCCGTTTTCTTTCCATCTCCTCCAATACGAAAGCCGCTCGTAAGTAACCACAACTCGCCAAGAATACAACTTCTTCAACAAACCCTCCAGTTTCTCTCGTGGAACTTAAGATGAAATCGTGAGACAAGATCTGACAGATTTACATTTTACACCTACGAGTATGTGAGACCTATCGCTTCTTCCTTCATAATGCAGTGGAATGTCTGCTTCTCCTTTCTAATAATTTCCTGAAGGCTCTAAAATTTATTTAATTGGTCGGGTGGATTATTCGACATCAAATACTGGCATTTCTAAGATGTCCACTTTAATATGTTTCCATCATTTCGGCGAGTTCCAAAAAGTTAACCATTTTAGAGAGCAGTATTCGAGACAATATAATTCTTGGCGTTTCAACGACTCTATCGAGATGGTTTGAATAATATAATTTTCAAAATGTAATGGCATATAAACACAATTGCATATATACGTATACTAGCCGACCCGGCAAACGTTGCTTTGCCTTCAAATTTTATTTTTATTGGAAATGTTTCATGCCAATCGGTCTATTATAATAAGAAACGCCTATATTTGCGGAAGAACTTAAAATATGTTCACTCAACCGAAATACAAAATTAAATACCGTTAGCAGGAGCAGAAATAATTGCTTTTTAATTTGTGGTTTGTATAGGAGGTGCCACTCCCCATAGTCCAATCCCGCCCATAGTTGCAGCAGCACTTAAGATATGTACACCAAACCGATGTACCAAATTTTGTTCAAATACCGTAAACAGGAGCAGAAATATTGGATATTTAATTTATGGTTTGTATGGGAGGTACCACGCCCCATTGTCCAATCCCGCCCATATTTGCAGTAGCACTTAAGATATGTACACCAAACCTACGCACCAAATTTTGTTCAAATACCGTAAGCAGGAGCAGAAATAATTGATTTTTAATTTTTTGTTTGTATGGGAGGTACCACGCCCCTTTGTCCAATTGGACCGAATTGTATTTCGACCTTCGGACATAGTTAAAAACCTTCTCCTGGCCGACACGAATAAGCCCTGAAAGTTTCATGAAGATCGGGTACGCCGTGTGAGAGGAGTTCTCTTACAAACTATTTTTGTACACAGACAGACAGATATTCATTTTTATATATACAGGGTTGCCCATATTCGACGGACCCATGTTTTAAAAAAAAAATCAAAGAAAAAAATAAAAATTTGGCGGTTGGCAATCTTATTCATTTAATTTGTTCCAAGTAGATTTGTTTACATCAATTTTTGAATATGATATCTCTCAAATGGCCGCCTCTGGCGTTGATGCCGTATTGTGCCCTTTTTGCAGCATTTTCCATCGTTTTCGCCAACATTTCGGCCGGAATAGCGGCTATTTCTTTACGAATGTTGTCCTTGAGCTCTTCTACGGTCCTTGGCTTGTTAACGTAAACCTTTGACTTCAAATGTCCCCACAAGAAGAAGTCAGCGGGCGTCAAATCAGGCGAACGCGGTGGCCAGTCCAAATCACCACTTTTCGACATCAAACGGCCCGGAAACAAATTCTTCAGAAAATCGATTGTTATGCGACTTGTGTGCGGTGGAGCGCCGTCTTGTTGAAACCAGAACTGCCTCATACGCTTTCGACGAATAATTGGCATCACAAAATTGGTCATCATGTCGCGATAACGCTCCTGGTTGATGGTAACAGCATGGCCATTTTCGTTTTGGAAGAAAAACGGCCCAATGACCGTTTTCGCACTAACGCCGCACCAAACTGTGACTTTTTCGTCATGAAGAGGCAATTCTTGAATCTCCTGAGGATTTTCAGTGGCGTAAATACGGCAATTTTGCTTATTTACGGTCCCATTCAATGTGAAATGGGCTTCATCGGACATGATAATTTTGTTCCAAAATTGCTCGTCATCATCGGCCATTTCGATGATTCGTTGGGCCCATTCCAATCGACGAGGCTTGTCCGCAGGCAACAATCTTTGCGTCAATTGAATTTTGTACGGGAACAAATGCAAATCAACGCGAATAATCCGTTGTAAAGTGGACCGAGCCATGCCCAACTGCTGAGAACAGCGTTTTTGGGATGTTCTTGGGGACCTCTCAACACTGGCTCGTACGGCAGCGATATTCTCGGCCGATCGCCTTGGTCGACTTTTATTTGGCCTCTTCGGATTAGAAAGAGCCTCACCAGTCGAAAATTTTTCGTATAAACGCTTAATGGTGTTCTTAGAAGGCGCACTTCTCACATTTTTTAATATTTTAAAAGCACGTTGAGTTTTCACAATTGACTTCTTCTGTTGAATGTAAATTTCAACTATTTCAGAGCGCTCGCGTGGCGTGTATTGTTCCATGGTAAAAATCTGCTTGGACTGACGCTTCAAACGCGGTATGTCATTAAGCGATCTGACATCTCTGTCAAAAGTTATGGCGTTGCCAGATGGGTCCGTCGAATATGGGCAACCCTGTATAGATATATAATTGCATTATATAATAGTAGGCGTATATACATATTTGCACTATGTAATAGTTGGAGTACGAGGGGTGTAGAAAATTGCAGCAGTAATCTAATATAATATCATTGTAAAGGGAAAGAGTAGAGAACAAATTCAGAACACTTGGTAAATGCTATTTTCAGAAAACCCAAGGGCAGCTAATTATGTTATTTGAACGCATGTAAACTAAACTTTTCAAACAGTTCGGGCCGATGTGAAATGGGGTACAACCAAGCTTTGTGTGGAGAATTAATGAAATTCTCCTTTTTATTTTAAAATTCCTATGTACGCAATTTTGTATTGAATATAATATCATTCAAATATCGCATTTTGGTATGGATCTAAGAGCTCCAACTTTCAACGACCCTGCCGCATAGATCGAGCGGAATTTGAGCGATGGCCAGGGTTATGTCGAATTTGAGGGCATCGGTCGATAGCAGCTTGTTAGCATCAGTGTTGGCTTTAAGATCGGATTTGGCTTTAAGATCTTTTTTAATTTTTTTTTTTTTTTTTTTTTTTTGAGAAATATTTAAGATTTTTGTTGGCTTTTTTTGTAAAAACCACTACACTAATATTTAACTTAAAGAAAAACAGTGTGACTACGAAAAGATAAAGCGGTGTTGAAAAATGTCTCTGCGTATGAATTAAAGAATCCCAAGTAGTTTAAATTCCTTTTTATTTTGCTGTTAAATAGAAATGTTTACGAAGTAGAAAACTATAAATTAATCAA
>JAHXMU010000099.1:1103642-1128639 GCA_019455685.1 Philornis downsi | reverse complement strand
CGTTCATACGAACTATAATCGAATTCTGTTATTAAACAAAGAAACATACGGAAAAAAGACTGACTGTAATACCTTAAAACCAAATTGATGCTGAAAACTTAATTAAATAATTGAGTTTTGTTTACTTGTGGAAATGTGCTGCATTCAGTAATAAAATATCAGCATTAGTAAAAAAAATCAACTTTACACAATATATTGGCCCTTTTGATCAATATTTTGACACAAAATCGGACTTTAAATTCAGGTTATGTCAGCATTTTAAGAAGTTTCCCCTCTGGTAATAGATTTTAATGCATATCTAATTAAATTACATAAAAAGTTAAGGTTTGTGCTAGAATCATAAAAATATTTTGGACAACAGTTTTGGATAAACTTTCAATTTCCTATATTTCCGTGAGTAAAACCACTTAAGGCTCATACTGATATTATATATAAACAATACTGAAAAAATTTCAACTCATCGGGTTAAACGCGGACTGCTTTGTTCAATATAGTTTTCAAATCATCATCTTCTGCAGATTTTTGGAATAATTTAGACAACTTCGGTTTGGTTAAGAATATTTAAATCAATGACGCATTTTTCATGCAACACAATATAACTATTTTTCTCTGTCCATAAAAGCTGTTGAATACTTTTATAGTAAATTATAATAATTAAGATTCTATCCCAAGATAATTGGGTTTAATGACAAAAAAAAAAAAGAAAGGAAATGCTGTCGACTAGATGAAGACTACACTTTTTTGTAATTCTTATGAATTCTTATCCCACAAAAACTTTTAGTATAAGTGAAAATCTTGTCCGCTTATAAAATACAATAAAAACTGATATACATCAAAGTTCAAACTACTTAATTTTTCTTAATATGTTAGTTTTTTTTCTGGATTTTTAGCTTTTTTGGCGGAAGCTTTGGCTTTTCCACTATCAAGTTCTGGCAGCCCTGGTTGGCATTGACCCGCGACTTCGTAAAATCCCACATGAATAAGTCCAATTCAAGTCACCTCCGAGACGGCCCAACTGGTTTTTTTTTATTTAAAACCGAATAATTGATTTCGTTTCGGTTAACCAATTTTTGAAAAAAAGACGTGAATGTTCAGGAATGGTTTTGTGTTCAACAAAATAAAATTTAAAGTTTACAGAACTAATCGGAATTACATTCTAATTCGATCGGTATAACAAATTTGATGATCTTAGACTAGTAATTTCCAGATGACTGTAACTGCTGGGTATAGATGTTGACCGTTGCCACCAAGTTGGCTATAAAACTTATTTCGTAAACTGATGTTACCTACGAGTATATTTGAATAATTATTGCACATGGATGGATATTAGTTTAAAAAACGCATTTTCAAAATTATTTTCGAAAAACTTTAGGTTTTATACAGCTATGTAGCAGGATTTTATTCAAATGAAGATATCCAAACAACACATGCGAGTATTTAAACGATTTCTCGAAAACTTTATATTCGTGTTGAACATGTTCACATCAGGTATACAAGCAGTATAAATGCCAGTAAAAAAAATATAATTTTGACTATGTTTGACTTGTTGAAGATATAATATAATAAAAACCAGTTTTCTGAATAAAATTCATGACGATGGTGCAATAATTATGAAATCGTAACATCAGCTTTCCACACAATGTCTTTAATTATATTTCATGAAATAAGGCTCACTGCCGAAACATCATAACATTTATAAGAATCCGTTACATATTATAAATGGAAAGTGAGTCCAAAACATTTATTCATAAAGTCACATTTGATAATAATCGTCTCTGTTAATACGAGGGGTTGATCGGACAGTGTTTTTATTTCATATGAAAGAGAATGAGAGAAACGGGGGGTTAAAGATTGTATAATCCAACGATTTTCATTTATTGGCAAGGTTTTACCTTATATTTCTGGGGTTCACAAAATGGAGATTATTTTACCAAGCAGGGACTTTAAACTTCAAATAAGTAGTTTGTATATCGAGTGTAAAATGAGTACTGATACTTGGGCGAGAGTTAGAAGACCGCTTTATTACACTGCTAGAATGGTGGAGTGAAAGCTTTTTTTTTAACCGTGCTGGGCGTGTACTTAAAAATTAAACTCACAACAATCAGGGTAAGGAAAACTTGTGCACGTAAACAGTCTCCCATATAGCGATTTTTTTTAAATGTAAAATATCGCAAATGTTCGCAACCGTTAAAAAATCATTATAAACACTAGCAAAAAAATAGACTTTTGGTTCGAAATATTTGATTATTTTGGAATTTTCGAAGTAAATTGAAAACTACAAAACGATTTAAAACCAACTGCATTTGACTATTCATATTAGCTTTTCACAAATTTTTCTTAAGCAAACATGTAAATGCAGTCATTTATTTAATATAGAATTTACAACATTGATCTGATTCTAAGAATCACATTCCAAAAATAATGCCGAATCGAGTACCACATTATTTACTTTTTTTTAAATCCTACATTTGTTTGTCTTCAAAGTACTACGTTTTAAACTATACTACAAAGATGTTTCTATTCCAATTACGATCCTGTGCTCGTCGAGAAACGTGTACAACTAACACTGGATATTTTGTTTACTGTGCGAGGGTTGAAGAACTAATAATTTCAATAAGAATGTTTTTTGTACAGATCGTGTCTCAGTCCTGATGTAAAATTCCCCAAGTTAAATTCTGTGGAAGTCCGAGTTCTGGTGCAAGGCGAGGAATCGATTTCCCCGAGTCGTGAGTCGATTTTGAAGAATCGCAGCTCCTGTCATAAAATGGGTAGCACGTTCACGCTAACGAGTGTTCATGTTGATAATAAAGTTTTATCATCTGCAAGTGCTGTTCAATCGTGGAACTTGCCATGATGATTTGGTATCACTGGTTAGATAGTACACAACAGATTTGGTATACGCTGCCAAACCAACATGGCCGCCACAAACTGTCAACATCGACCTGTCTATTTCGAAATTCGTTATTTCAATACCTAGTAAATATTTCATAAGTTACTCAATTCTATAAAACTTTGCTCTTTAGCTGATTTAATCATATGCTACATAAGACAGGTCGATAATTTTAAAATCTTTTGAAAATAATGATAAAATTCAACAAAAAAAAAAAACAAAACAGAACTCCACTAGCTTTAATTTTTTTTTCACAAATTGCAATATCTTTTTGTTGCAAATGTTTTTGAAACATATGCATTTATTAGTGGTATTAAAATCGAATTTTTGTTGAAAGACACTGTAGCATTTTGGAAGTCAAAGATATGCACTTCCAAATAATATCTAATTCTTACATAATTCTGAACAAATTTTCCAGATATCGTTGAAAAGATGGCTAAAACTTTTCATTAAAGTGTAGAAAAATTTTTCTATTTTTCACAATTTTTTATTTTAGATCTTTTCCATTCTTTTCCATAAAACGATCAAAACGATAAACGAACGAATCGTCTATGAATGAAATCATTGTTAACATGCTTTTTACAAAACATATGAAAGGTTTTGTTAACTATCAAAGTTATCACGAAACAATGTTAGCAGCATATAATTTTGAATATTTCTTCACATTGATGCTCACAAAAATACTTAGTAATCTTATAATAATTCTACTCAACAAAACTAAATGCTCTTCAAGACGAAAATCTGTACGAATTACAAAGACGGACAGAAATAGTTGACCGATTGCTTTTCCAACGAATTTAGTAATTCGTTTCATGGAAACAGACTATAAATCGTTGTCCTATCATTGTTCTTATTGTAAAAAAACAGGAAAAAAGTAAAAATAATTTTTTTAAAACACTTGTTCTGCAAGCTATAAGAGATAGTCCACCCATGTAAGCATGTTTTTCTTGCCTTTTAATGAAACTCTCAATCAATAAGAAAATGTCTAAATTTGTATAGACTCCCACTGTGCAGTCGCAGTGCTCTTATCTGAGCACTTAAAATTATCAATATTACAACTACGTATGAATGAAATTTCAATATTTATCCTGTAAGTTACTGCTGTCGAACCTACCCCTGGACTGAAGTAATTCGAAAGGATTATTTGGAAAATCAGAAGGTGTTCAGTTCATATTTATTATGTCAAATGGGGGAGTCTTAGGATTGGTTTTGGTCATTCTTTACAGAACTTTAAAAGTACTTACTCGCCTTCTTACTTTGCACTCGTTTCACTTGTCATTTCAATTCAAATGTGTAGTAATGGATCGTGTCTAAAACATTCCTCCATTACGTTAAACTGTTCAATACAGCGCTCCTAATTAGTGACACGTTGACGATTTCATTCCGCTATTATGAATATATCATTTTTTATATATATTTAGGGGCAGCTGCTCTTGGAAACTCACTTTTCAAATATTAAGAATAATTTCCAGGATTTTTTTTTATGGTTTTGATCAATTTAAAATCAGCAAACCATCGACAAATTTTTGTCCTCGATGTAGAAGAGTCCCGATAACTTTTTTTTTGCTCAACTTTTACATTGTACAATAAAAAACAGAAGTATTATCCTGTAAAGCGATACAAATCAAACACAAATAATGGAAAATACATAAAATTTTGATAAGCGTCTTTCGGAGGGATTGAGAGTTCATAAAACATATATTGATTCCTTTTTAAAGGCTGGACTTACTGGCAAGTGCATCGGCCAAGACGAATAAGTAAATTGTTTTTACATAGACGACTTTGTCGTTTATATACTCGTATGTAATAAATTGATTGATTAGAATCTTTACATGCTGCGATTTAAACAGTTTCTCGATGTCCTGACAATCAACTTTTCTTCATATAAACGTTTCTTAATATAAGACATCGACGTGCTTTATTTAATGTGTTACAAAACCTCTGATTTTGTGTTCGCTGTCCCCTCTTGCTAACAGTATGGCTGTAATAAACATGATTGAATCATATTTGAATATGAAATACCATAAATCAGATATTATGATGACAGCAGCATAATAACAAAGCACAGCAATCAGAACGTCACATCTTTTAAAAATGTCATACTAAACCACCGTCAGATCCGTATCAGTACACACCATCTGAAGGATCTCATCGTAAGGGATGAATAAATGAAAACTGTTGAACAAAAATCTATTTGATTTGATAAGAGCCAAATTATGTTCTCATATTGAAGTTGCACACGTGCCATTGAAATGGTTTGTTGAGGCCAAGTTACTAAGGAGAACGCTTGGTATTAAATTATATTAATTGTGTTTTGATTATAGCATTAAGCAAACCATAACCGCTGTAACAACAGCGAAGAATGAACAGGGACACCGGTATATGAAATACTCTTCTGGTTGCATAAAATGTGTTATGATATCATTTAGATCTTCAAGGAAAAGTGCTTGCAAATATAATAATGTTTGTATTAATAACACAAATTGTAGACCATTAAAGATTATAGATGTAAATGGAATTAGGTCTACTTTTGCTTCAATTTAGCAACGCGGGAGAGAAATCGCAGTAAAGCTACTTCCACTTTGTTTGCAGAATGCCTCTAACCCCAATAGGAAATTTGTTTTCAATTATAATGGCAAAAACTTTCTTACTTGGAAGGCGTTTGGATAATATTATCTGCTACACTTCTCACGTACTTTCGATTTCCAAACTTTCGATTTTCCCCGCTCCTTATACAATTCATCAAGGCCAGTCTTGATAATGTCTAAACCTAAAAGGGTTTGTGCACCGCCCTTTTCTGCGCTGCCCACCGAGTTCATTGTAGGAGATTTCACAGGATCAAGTATTTTGCCACCCAAAGCAATCTTATATATATAAAAGAATAACGTTACTGACTGACTGACTCAACATCGCCTAGCCCTAACCACTGGAGCTAGAAACTTGCAACTTGGCATGGAGGTCCATCCTCTAGCATAGACGCCCGCTAAGACGGGATTTTTGGAAAATCCTACGGGGAGGGGCAAAAAGGGGGAAAATCTCCCCCTTCAAAACGGCTTAAGCTAGAACCTTGAAATTTGGCATTTTGGTTCCTTTTATGACGTAGGCACGCGATAAGAAGCGAGTTTTGGAAATTCCTATGGGGAGGGGCAAAAAGGGGGAAAATCTCCCCCTTCCAAACGGCTTAAGCTAGAACCTTGAAATTTGGCATGTGGGTTCCTTTTATGACGTAGATGTTCGCTCAGACGGGATTTTCGGAAATTCCGATGGGGAGGGGCAAAAAGGGAAAAAGTCTACCCCTTGGCGGCTACCGCAAACTACTCATCCGATTTCAAAAATTCTTTCGCCAGTTGAATGCTACGTTATCATTGAGTGCTCCTGGTATGGTACTATTTGCAGTTTAGCCCAGAAACTTGCTAAATTAGCGAGTAAACGGGGGAAAGTTTCTCCTTGGCGTCCTGGCCTAACCGCTTATTATTGTTTGTTTATAGTTGTTTACTTTTATTTTGCATTTATTTCTTATTTGTCGTTTATCTACACTCTGTACTGAATATTACACTTTTGTTGCATACCTTTAGGCATTTTCTGCTTTTCTCATGGGCAATTTTACGTGGATTGCTCAAGAGTTAGTTCATCCAAAAATTTATATATCCTCACATCAGGTGGAAAAACTATCAATATTGTATACCAGGAGGTACTTCGCTGAAAAATTACGTGCTTTACAATTAATGTCTCCTGCTGCTATAATAGCTTTACCGCGAATGAGATAGCAACATATGAAACTGGCCGATATGTAAGCAGTTCAGAAGCCGTCTGGAGAATATTATCTTTCCCGATACATGAAAGATATCCTGCAAAACTACCGATAACGAAGTATCGGGCTTTTCAGCTAGTCTCTATATAAAGGGTGTCCAAACAAGAACGCAAGATTTAAATTTGGCGCCATTCAAAGTGTGATTGACATTTGAACAATTGTTATTGCTTACTAGTAGATGGTACGAGGTTAGTAAAAATGGAGCGCTACACGAATGAACAACGCATTCTCATTGTGAAATTGTTTTACCAAAATAGTGAAAGTTTTGCGGATACAGTTCGCAAATTGCGATCCATTTGAGGTCACAAAAATGCTCAAAAAAAGAGTCAACTGTAAAGAGATTAATGAATAAATTTGCCAAAACTGGCTCTGGTAGTGATGTAAAGACAACAACGCGCCTTCGACCAGGTCGATTGACCGAAAATGTCGCAGCTGTACGTGATGATGTCTCTCAAACTTCATCCACCTCAATTCGACACCGAGCTCTGCAAATTGGTGTCTCCAAATCCACTATGCAGCGAATTTTGACGAAAGATTTGCATCTTCATGCATACAAAGTTCAATTGATTCAGGAACTGAAGCCAGCTGACCATTGACAGCGAAGGGAGTTCCTTAATTGGGTATTGGAGAGACAACATGAAAATGCTGATTTTGCCGATAAAATCATCTTCAGTGACGAGGCCCATTTCCATCTTGATGGCTTTGTCAATAGGCAGAATTGTGGCATTTAGGGTGAGGAAAATCCTCGATTGATTCACGAGAAGCAAATGCATCCTCAACGTGGCACTATGTGGTGTGGATTTTGGACTGGAGGAATCATTGGACCTTTTTTATGAAAATGAGGCGTGTCAAGAGCAAACAGTCAATGGTGTTCGGTGTCGTGAAATGATAACCAGTTTTTTCATGCTTAGAATTGAAGAAATGAATGCGGAGGGCATGTGGTTTCAACAAGACGGCTCCACATGTCATACAGCCAGAAAAACAATTCAATTGCTGCATCAGTCATTTAAATCTTGCGTTCTTGTTGGGACACCCTTTGTATGCATACAGCTCATGATCAATACTAACCCGATACTGCGTCAACGGTGACGGATTCCATTTATTTTCTAAGGCATTTTCCATCGCTGACTGCCAAAAGAGAATCATCCGCATGACAATAAGACAAATAGGACTGGTGTCGGATGCAGTTGATTGCAGGCGATTTTTTGTTTGCCGATATTGGGTTTTATCACAAAATTGATTGCTTGGCCAATAACAGCACCTGTTCGCGTCGTTTATTTCATTGACAGCGGATCTAAAGTAGATAAAATTGTACACCGCTACAAAATTATGGTGGTCAAAATTCACACTGCATGCCAAACTGGTAGATTCTTTTTTTGCCGAAACAAGTAACGTAGTTTTGTCACAGTTTACATCCAAACTGATTTTTGTCAACCTCAGTGCTTGAGAAGACCTAATTTTTAGCTAATTATGACCGTACGTAGGTCACAGATGACTTTCATTGGTGTCGATTGTGTTCCTGCAGCTTTTCTAAATAAACATGTTTCTGTAGGCTGTCGCCCAGCCAAAAGCGCCATTTTGCGTAAAATCGATTGTATCACGTTTAAATTATTTCCCCAAAAGAACGGCAATAGTCAGATTAATGAGAGTTCTATTAAAACATGTACCGGTGGGACACAATTTAAAAAAAAAATGTTTGAGGTAACACTTGAGATGTTCTGCAAAATATAAAAAGTTTCAATCTAGAGCGGTATAATTATATGCATCAAATTGTTATTGTTCCATACAATTCCTCCAAGACCCAGCTAAATCGTTTGTATGAACTATAATAAAATTGTAGTACAAATTTTGAATTATACTAAAACAATAAAATAAAGCTTGGCAGTATCATAACATAGATCGGTGTGCTTACTTTCAATAACGTTTATTTAAAATGGAACTAAATAATATGATGTAACGATATGCCCCATTTTTAAAGTAAATGAATAAAATATCGTCAAACGCAAACCAAAACTATGGTTGCCATACCTGATTACACTTGGCGTGGGCAAACCTTCTGTAAAGAGCTGCATCAAAACATGGGCCTATATTGTCCATTTTCATTCCTAAAGCTCATTGTTAGCCTAATTAAACTAGAAACTATGTCTTTTAGAAGCAATAAAAAATTCTACAGTGATTCATACATTTGTATATCGGCTATAATAAAGCATAGAGCAGTTGAGATAATGTGAGCAAGCATACTTTAGTTAAATTGTAAGCAAAGTTCGTTCGGAAAGTTCGTTTGATTAATTCTCATGACGTAGAGTTCCTTCAAAAACTATCATAACTTCCTCCCACCCCTTCTCTTAACTGTTAACTATTCTTTGCTTGTGTTCCCGTTCTGGTCGTGAGTGGTTATAGCGTTTAAAAAAAAAGTTTTAAAAAGTGGAAAAATAGATTGTAAATATTTTATATTGACGCATCCTATCTGGTACTTCACACAAAAATTTTCCGAATTAAAGTTTTCTCCTTTAACCCGTATAGGACCTAGACTCATTGAATCCCGTAAAATTGCAGAAAATTATCTTTTTTCGTCCATAATATTCAGATAATTCCCTCCCATACGAGTTTGGTTTTATCGCTTCAAATAGGAAGTATAAGAAGTATGTATATAAAGGAGATAGGTTATATTTGGTACATATATGTACTTTGTATTTAATAAACCTTATTTCATTGGTTCGGGGGTGAATTTTACTAATCAAATCGGTTCAAGTTTTCATATATCCATCATTCAAACGACTTATATATTTCCTTACTGTTCACGTTTTTTTTTAACGTAGTGCAGTTGCCTTACATTATAAAGCTTCAAACAGGGCTGTTTCGGATTCGATAGTGTAGGGTCGGCATTGGAAGATTGTAATATAGCTCGTTTGCTGTTGTGGGCCAGTCCAACTTTGTGGCTGTCCACTTCTATAGTATTTTAGCAAGTATTCTAGTTTTTTTTATACTCCAGATGGTAATAAGTTAATCGATCTAAAATTATTTCGTAATGGAGTGGTCTTCCTCCTTAGCCTGGTGTGAATTAGGCCTACTATTGTCTTTGGCTCTTATGGAACAGATGCACACAGTTGCTAAAAAGAATTGTATTCAAATCCAAAAGCGTTTTATAGGAGTTTCAAAAAAACAACTACAAATGTCAAAGGTAATAATTTCGACGTTCATTTGGTAGAATGAACCTAAACAAACAACTCTATCGTTGGTATATTTATTTACGCCCAATGTAATTCTCTTAATGCTTAGCAATGTTGTACAGGGTGGCCCAGAATGAACGAAGTGGTGTGAATTCCTTATAACTTTTTTATTATAATTTTTTTTTTCTTTTCTTTTTAGTATTTTGTAAAGAAGACTTGGAGAATTTATAATGGAGCAATACACAACTGAACAACGCGCCCAAATCGTTGAAATTTACTTTGTAAATCAACGGTCCATTGTGTTGACTCAGCGTGCATACCGTCGTCAATTTAATGTGCGGGTTGCACCCTCTCAGTCTACAATAAACCGTCTTGTTGCAAATTTTCGAGAACAAGGAGCAGTAAGGAACCTTCCTGGTGCTGGCAGACGACGAACGATGCACACGGATGACAATATTCAAGTGGTACAGGAGAGTATTCAGGAGGATCCACAAACATCAACCAGGAGACGTTTGACACAACTTGGCATCTCAGGAGGGTCGCTGCAGCGAATTTTGCATAGCATAAGAATGTTTCCATACAAAATTCAAATTGTCCAAGAATTGAAACCGACAGATTACCAGCAACGACTTGACTATGCAACTTATTTCCAGCAAAAAACACAAGAGAATCCTAATTTTAATCATAACTTAGTTATGAGTGACGAAGCCCATTTCCAATTAAATGGGTTCGTTAACAAGCAAAACTGTAGAATATGGGCTACGGAAAACCCGAGAGCACTTCATCAACGACAATTACACCCAGTTAAGTGTACTGTTTGGTGCGGTGTTTCTTCAGAAAGGTTCATTGGCCCATATTTTTTTGAAAATGAACGAGGTGTTGCCATTTTCATCAATGCTGATCGACATCGGACCATGTTGGAAAATTTTGTAAGGCCAGCCGTGGAAAACCATCCGCAAATATGGTTCCAACAGGATGGATCCACAGCGCACACTGCGAGGGCCACAATGGCTCTTTTACGCGACATATTTGGTGAAAGAATAATTTCGCGTACAAGCAATTTTAATTGGCCTCCGCGTTGCCCGGATTTAACCGCTCCAGACTTTTTCCTTTGGGGTTATTTAAAAGGGAAAGTTTATGTTAGTATGCCCAGGACTATTGACGAATTAAAATCCAATATTCGAGACGAAATTAACAACATAACACCGGAAATTTTGCGAAAGATCATGGAAAATGTGCACATTTGTGCGAAGCAGAAAATGGCCACCACTTGCGGGATATCATTTTTAATAACTAATCTAAAAATATTCCCCATAAATTTACTGTATTAAAAAAAAAAATAAAAAAATATGTCTTAAATAAAAAGTTATAAGCAATTCACACCACTTCGGTCATTTTGGGCCACCCTGTACTTACAGTATTTATTGTCATTATGCCGAAAATGCCAACTTGATTATTTGTAATTTAATAAACGTCAATGGAGGGCAATTAAGATAATAGTAATACGAAATCTTATATTTCACCATTCCACATTACCGAATAAAGTCATTTATTCAATACAAGCTGATGGATATGAATACGTCTCTAAGTTAAGAATAATTGGGACTGAACTAATCGGGCTATTATTGAGCCAATTTAATTGTACTAGCAATCGTACAAAGCAAACAAATTTGATTCGTTTATTGATAGAGAATATTTCAATTAAAACTTTACTGTAATATAAAATAACAAATTCCTTTGCTTTCAAGGAATTGGATATGGAAGAGCTTTTAAATATACAGCTAATCAAACACAGTACTTATGAATGCATTCAGAATGGGTAAAACAGAAGCAATGCAAGTTTATTTGGAAAATGCATTCCCAACGGATCCCAAACGTGTTTTTAATAATCGTTGAATATCGTTATTAATTTTTTTAATATTTATTGTAACAAACAAACTTCATGCAAATTACGCTTCAGCGTCATATATGAGAGTCATATTTGAGAACCAGAGCTGATCAAAAAACGATTGCAAGTTTCTATATACTATATAAGGTATATAGAAAGAGTAAACTTGTACTCATATATTTATTCATAAAACTTCTTTTTATAATTATTGGCTCTTCAAAATAACATTTTTATATACTCGTATTTCGTTTTCTAAGAATGCTTGGTTCTAGATTTGAGTACATTAATATTCTACACTTGTTTGCCTCTATCTCAGAAGATTTCTTGGCGCAGAACTTGTAAAATAGGCATACGTGATTAGATGTGTTTATTCAAAATACACATATTTGTTCCAAAAATACATATTTTTGATCAAAAAAATCGACTACTTGCAATGTGGTCATGGTCAACATTTACATGAAGGAAATCATCTCCAAAACTCAAAGGGCAAGCATTGACTTACCGACTCAAATAAAAATGTATTACAGTTTTAATCACCAATCGCCTGATGTTACAACTCAATTAGCCTCTGATCGAAGAAACAAGGTTTGTTTACAAATGTTGAAAAATATTTTACAATGTTGCACCATTTGTTTTTCAAAATGAAGTTCTTGAGAAAAATGGATTATTTAATTAATAATTAACATTTGATCATTTAATTTAACCTTTCTCCATAGCAAAAACCGAAAAACCTAGTTTTTTGAGAAAATCTAATTTTCAAAAAGCAGAAATTTCGAATAACCCGATTCTCTGAAAAAGTCGTATTATCATGCAATGGAGTAACTTTTTCGTGAACTTCTGTAGTGGTAGTTTTCGGTCTTCCGCTTGTCTTAGACGTTATTAATTATCATAATCATTCACGGAAACTTCTCCCACTTAAGTCTGCCTCACCATAATCGATGCACCTCAGTTTTAGATTTTTTCAAACTAAAGACTTAAATAAAAAGTTCCTGCCTGATATGCTTATTCAGCTCAAAATTTGGCGATTTCGCGCACAAAAAATATGTGATATGTAAAACAATCACAAACTTGTAACGACAATGATGTTGCAAGATGTGCAACTTTACAATGTGAGGTTTAACATTTGACAATTTCAATCATAGTTTACTGTTGCAACCGTCTTTTATAAAATTGCGGAGATTTATTTATTATTATTTATTTATTATTAAAGCCAAAAATATTGAGTTTTACTCGTCCAAAGAACTGGTTTTTTGCTTTATTTCGAGAACCAGTAACAGTAAATTGTTACTTTTATGTAGTTATTCGCACCACTTCCGTGATAGACTCTATTTTGATCAATTTCTTGATAGGTACATAGGTCAAGAACAATTTCCAGTAGGGCCAATTATCAATTAAAAACAAGTTATGCTATTCAAAGTTTTCCATTTTTATAGACCTAAGACCTAATGGTCCGTTGTAGGCCTGCTTTAAGGAAGGAACGCCTTGGTTTTGAAGTTATAAACAACGGTATTATTAGGTCAGAGCAGAAATTTCAGTCGATTGAACGAACTTACATACGTACCGTATACCTTCACCCAACATTTCTTTGTGTTGCTGCAAAAAATACTCAAAATTATAGCACAATAAAATAAGCGAAATTGTAACATCATGGAGTCCTCCGTTTGGGAAATATAGACAAAATAGAAGTTATAGAAGACTGGTAGAATTTCGACAAATCGCCAGACCTGTATAGGAGGTACCAGAATTGTTATGGCGACGTGTCGATTTTTTTAAATTTGTCAAATAATGCAAAGAACAAACATTTGCAGTCATTTACAATCGCTGACTACCTGCCGACCAGATAGACGAATATCGCTCAATCGACTTAAAAGGTCATGAAACTCTTTTGATCATAAGATACGAGTACTTGCTACTTTTAACGCTTCCTTCTGAATGTTAAATTTTTACCGAATTAAATGACACAAATCTTCATTTTTCCAGGTGAAGGTATGCAAGTTTCTTAACGGGAGACAGATAAAATGTTTGAACGCTCCGGTATAAAACAAAAGATCATAAAGGTGTTGCTGTTCACCATCATATGACGAAGAAGATGAAAATGAGGCGTCGAACAAGAGTTAATGTTACTCTTAGCTCCATTGCCGCAAGCTGTATTTAATCACCAGTTGATACGACCAGTGTAGCCTCTAAAGTGATCATTAGAAATTTGATGAATAGCTTCTATGTACCACCTACCGAAAGGGATTGTCGATAAAGATGTAGCAAAATGCAGATGCATCAAATAAGCATAAACAGTTTAATTAACTCAAAACCGGAGAAAAATACTTTGCATTTATTTTTTTCATGTGGCCTGGAAAAAGTACAACGTAGATGTTACTGCCCATTTTTCGGGCAGAAAAATATTTATGGGTATTTGATATTCGAATGTCTCCGGGCATTTGACATCCTCAAACCCAATAAACGGAAGACCAAAGAAAAAGAGAGGCAAAATAACAAATATAATAACTAAATGATCTAAATTAAAATGTTGTTAATTTGCTCTAACTGAACTAAGACCACCAAATATTTTGGCCCTATTCTTGGCAGCAACGAAAAACAACTAAGCGCATCTCTAATTAAGCACATCTCTAATGAGCCCGAAAATTTATGTTCTTATGGTCCACAATCTACCGTGGTAGTTCTGAAAACATTTTGAAGCATTTTGTATGCAAAGAAGCATGGTGAGCGATTAAGAAAAATCAGGATAATTTGCGAGTTTCGCCAATACGAACGAAATTTCAATGCACTGTTGGCATTTATAAGTCTTTTTATGATTCATACCGTTGTATCCACTTTTCGTTTTGAAGTTAAGTTAGATACGAGTAAAACACGCATAAAGCTATGATTTCGATGACATTTTTATTTCATTTTATTGCTTGGATCTTGCCGTTATGTACGAAATACAATGTCATTTAAATGACCGCCTCTGGATTTGTTGGAGCGGTGGAACCTTTTGAGGTAGTTTTCGAAAAAATACGACCCAATGACACCTCCAGGTTATGCACAGCAAACAGTCATTTTTCCGTGTGCAATGTTTTTTCCATAATCACTTCTGGCTCCTCCTAGTCCCTTATCGGACAACCTGCCTGTTGGCGTAACTTCCGAGTGAGTAATGAGCTGAAGAATATTTGATATTCAACAGCTGTGGTTACGCGGATAATCCCCAAACGTTAGACCATTTGACAATAAACATTCGTCAAGTTATCGCCGAGATACCGCCCGAAATATCCGAAAAAGTCACGTTGCCACTTGTAATCAAATGATTGTAATGAAATAAAAACTTCATTGAAATCATAGCATTGGGTGTGATTTATTTAACTTTACTTTGCAACCGAAAAATGGATAACCCCGCGTCTTCATTCTTCCGGGTGATGGTACAAAAATGCTAATTTTTTCAAAATTAAGAATAAAGAATAATGAATTCGTAGAAGTTTACATATTTTTCTGCCACACCACCAAATAATAGTTTATATATTACAATAATACCATCAAATATTTCAATGTAAGGGAAACCTTTAAGCCAACTTATTGGTAACAATTTATGAAATGGTATTTATATAAGCGCTTTTCATCATAAAAGATAAAATAAGAACTTAGTAGTAATTTGGTACAGAAAAAGGAAAAAAGGAACTCTAAAACAGTTTAAAAAATCAACACAAATATATTGTGCCCAATGGACGCATGAACATGAACTTGAGAAAATTGAGTTATATTTGACTTGTGCTTTTCGTTGAGAACATTTTCGTACTAATGCGCAAAACTACTCAATTGCTTTGTGCAATTATAGGCCCTTAAAAAGGTTTGAAACACCACAAACACCTTAGGAAGGTGTAATGTTATTTTAGCGAACAACGAAATAGTTATTCGTCTAGCCATCTGACAATATAATGAACTTGTCAAGTTTT
This sequence comes from Philornis downsi, assembly GCA_019455685.1. Classification (NCBI taxonomy): domain Eukaryota; kingdom Metazoa; phylum Arthropoda; class Insecta; order Diptera; family Muscidae; genus Philornis; species Philornis downsi. Next base: position 1,112,939 of record JAHXMU010000099.1, on the reverse strand, counting down.
TGAATAATAAAGTCTAGAAAAATGATCTTGAAACCAAGTAAAGAACCAAAACCATATTAAATTAAAGATCACCAATATGTATAAATCGACCGTGGCGCGATGGTTAGTGCACGCGACTATTACTCGCATGGTCGTGGGTTCAATCCCGCACACAGCCACTTATCATTATTTGAGCGGCAGTCACCTCGATGTGTGATGTGTGACAAACACATCAGGTAGTCGAGTAATCGGAAGGTTGCTTCTCAAACTGTGACATTCGGAGTCGTCGCTAAACCGAAGGTTCCGTTGAGTGAGTCTAAAAGTAGAATGCATGTAAGATCATTGAATGTGGTAAACTCTATCATATCTCATTCATGGGAAGCGAGAGAATTTGATTTGTTAATAAATTAAAAAATTAACCAAAAAAATAGTTTTTTTTAGTGCGAAAAGCAAACTTTTATCGCTATTTTCAGAAAATTTAGACGTGTACCAAGTCTTATTTCGCACTGTGCAAAAATTTATCTAAGGTACTTCACCTAAACTTGATTTCTTCTTCAAACCATAACTAAATTTTTTTTATTAAATTTTATTATTATTATTATTTTTTTTTTTTTTTTTTTTTTTTTTTTGTTTTTGAGGTTGTTTTATACAACTTTAATTTTAAATAATTTGAATTAATTTGTGTTGCAAACTAATGCAAAAACCAGGAACAGTCGCCAAAGCGGTCCAAATCGGAAAATAATTTCGATTGGTTTCTGTTCAAAACTGAAATACTGAGTCAAAATACTGATTCTGATGCCGACGACCAAATCAAAATTTTATTACATTCTCATTGTGTTTCATATATCAGAATCGAAACTACAAATAATTTCGTTTCTGGCGTATACACCCGAAATGAAATTAAGGGGTTCTTCAATAGCATTATAATATGATAATCTGTCAAAGTCGAAACGTCAGTCAAGGTTTATATTTTTATTATGAAAGAAATTCACGAACGATCAACTTTTGGAAATTATTAAAAGTTGGTACGAAATTCTGAGTCAGTCGCGGCAATTTCCATTCCATATTTCAGCTGTAATAATCATTCCACCGAAGAGATTACGCTTGGTGTAATGGGTAAATTCTACTCAAAATATTCCCGTGTCAGTGAGGTAACGTATTGATGAAATAATACCGCAGTTGTAAGTGCCTCAATTCAAAGTAAGTAAAATCAGTGGATTCCTCGCCCTTTACAGGAATTGAGAATCTCCCAAACCAAATTTTTCCAAATTTTTGCATAAATGTCACTCAGATTAAATTAACTCAAAAACTGATCTGTTGAAATGGAAGTTTGCTAATCATGTAAAGAAAGACTCGGTTCAAATAGCCACCTCCCTCGTGCAATTTAGTGCCGGCGGATTTTACATTAAGATTTGGTTTTATGCTCGAATTCTGTATTTTAAAGTGATACGAATTCAGCATCTGGAATAAATTTCAGTTCGATATCTCAAACATTCTGTGTTTTATTTAAATACAAAATTGTTATGTCCCAATCGAAAAATCTCTTATAAATAGTTTTTATTCGGATTCAATTTATGAAACGTAAACGTGAAAGAAAAACTAAATCAATGTTTCAGGTAAGAAATAAATCAAGGTATAAATATGGAACAGGAACAAACACCTGGTGTACTTTTAAATGAAATTTAAATAAAATTGTGAAATCATAATTGAAGCAAAACTGAAGTTTAAACATTATAATGAACTAAAATGCTCGATCGTCATAACCATGATTCACTCTCCGTCATAATTTGTTTGCATCGGCTTCTTCAGTTGAAATATTTATAATTTACCATAACAAGAATATACGAGAACCTCAAGAATAGTATACTTGGTTTTTGAATGGATGCATAAAAGAGTCAACAATACGGCCAATAACAAATACGATTATAACCATCAGCCACAATGGTAACAGCAGCAATGATGCAGTACAGACGGCGGCTCCAACCAAAGTGATATTAATTTCTTGAAAAATTGAGTGGTGATCAAGAATAGCACTTAAACTTTGTAGGTTGTTTTGATTTAAAGACAAATGACAGAATCCTCACCACAAAGAACTACAACTACATATCTTTTCAACGATCGACAACAACATCAATAGTAACACATATGAATTTCTTTCCTCTGGAATTCTATTCTAGAAACAGCGTAGAAAGTTTACCTTAGTTATAATTTTAAACAAACCCCATTATACAGGGTGTCAGTCGGGAAGGTATACTAATTTGTTTTGCCGCCATTTTGGTAAACATTACTCTTGACAGCTCATATTTGGCAGTCGTAAAGCAGGGACGTGGCAAATTTATTATAGAAAAATATTCGATAAACCAACGTGTTTTAATCATTAAAACATTTTATCAAAATCAATCATAGGTTACTGTGATGGTGAGAAAGTTACGCGAAATTTTTGGGAGAAACAAAGGGCCACCAAGACGCACTATTTATCGTGTAGTGAATGATTTCGGAGAAAGAGGGTCTGTAGCAGATAGAGCCAAACTTGAACCACAACGTACTGCAAGATCGGCTGAAAACATTACTGCTGCTCAAGAAAGTGTTCAAAACAATCCATCAACCTCAATTCGACGCCTTGGTCAGGAGCTTTGTCTTCAAAGAACAACTTTGGCCACAATTTTGCACAAGGATTTGCATTTGTTTAAGATTCTGTTAATAGTCAGTTGACACAAGAGCTTCTTCCACCAGACCATTTACGCCGCCGTATATATGCCAATAGGATGTTACAGCTCGCCCATGAAAAAATGAAAAAATCATAATGAGTGACGAGGAACATTTAAATTTAAATGGATATGTGAATAAACAGAATAGTCGGTTCTGGGCAATAGAAAACCCTCAAATTATTCATCAGTCACCTTTGCATCCATTAAAAGTGACAGTCTGGTGTACAATTTGGTCAGAAGGAATCATTGGACCTTACTTCTTCGAAACTGAAAACGGCGTAATGGTAACTGTCAATGGGGAGCGATATCGTGATATGATTGAAAACGTTTTAACGCCACAACTGCATGCTTTGGGCTTGATTAACATGTGCTATCAACAAAACGGTGCCACATCGCATACTATGATTACAATGGAATTTCTGCGAGACCTCTTTCCACAACAAGTTATTTCAAGAAATGGTGATATTGATTGATGATGAATGATGAAATGTGTGAGAATGTAATGACAAATGTTAAGTTAAGGGCTCACATTTGTGAGGCTAACAGAGGCGGACATTTATCTGATATTGTATTCCATACATAATTGCCGACATTAAATAAAACATTTATCAAAATAAGATCCATTCTCTTTCATTTAGTCAAAAATTATAAACAAACAAAGTAGTATACCTTCCCGACAGACACCCTGTGTATTGTCCATTGGGGTTAGCACCAAATAATTCCTAATTAAAACGTTTTTGATACTATAATAATAAGGTGCGCAACTAAGTTCTCGCTGTTCTTTTATAAAAATGGAATTTTATTATGAAAACATGTTTACAGATGATTCATTGAAAGTATTACCATCACTGGCTACTACTTTTTCCCATCTTTCTGGCAAAGTTCGAATTCCGCCACAGTAAAACTGTTTATCTTTTGAGACTATCCACGAATATAGCCCTTCCTTGATGTCGTCATATGGGTGGTCAGCCAGACCGTGTGTAATAATCGGACGGCGCAATATCTGGAGAATATGGCGGATTGGGTAAGACTTCCCATTTCAGCGTTTCTAGGTAGGTTTTAAAGGACTTGGCCACATGAGGCCGAGCAATGTCATGCTGAAGAATGACTTTTTCGTGCCTCTCCGCGTATTGTAGGCGTTGAGAGCTTGGCTCAATCGTATTAACTGAAGTCGATACCGATTCCCAGTGATGGTTTCGCTTGCTTTCAGCAGCTCGTAATAAATAACAGCGACCTTGTCCCACCAAATACAGAGCATAACCTTCGCAGTGTGAATATTCGGCCAAGGCGACGACGTAGACGCATGGCCAAGCAACCCCCATGACTTTCTTTTCTTTGAATTGCTGTAACGAATTCATTTTTCATCACCCGTTACAATACGATGAAGAAAACCCTTCCGTTTTTGTCTCTGAAGCAGTTATACAATGGCGAAAAAACAACGCTCAACGACCCTTGGCTTCAATTCAGAAGGACCCCAAGTTTCTTGCTTTTGAATCATTCCCAACGCATGCAATCGCTTAGAAGTGGCTCGGCGCATAACCCCTAATACTGAAGCGGATAACCCTACCTGCGTTTGGCTCGGATCCCCTTCAAGCAATTTTGTCAATTCAGTGTCTTCGAAGGGTTTTCGTCTTCCATCACGCGAACGGTCGTCAACATCAAAACCGTCATCTCCAAAGCGACGAAACCAACCTCGACACGTTGTTTCACTTAAAGCAGCATCTCCATAAACGTTTTGAAGCTCCCGATGAGCTTTAGCCACCGTTTTATTCGATTGAAAGAAGGGAGTCAATACTTCCCGCATATGACGATTATGTGGCGCATAATCATAAATATTCACACAACCAAAAAAATATGACGTCAGAAGAAAATCACTACTGTGTCGAGGCGGTTTGTTTACCATATGTCTAAACTTGGCTCACGATGTTTAGGTTATGGCAGAATCGACTAGAACTTACGGCTGGCGCCATCTGTTTGCAAACAACAGGAACTAATACTAAAGACATAAATGAAACCTCAGAGGAGCTTTGCGATTAACTCATTATGTGATATTTGTGAACCGTGTAGTCAAAAATGTATCGTCATAAATACTACAAGAAATCATAATTCCAAAGTTTGTCTAACGGATCAAATAGGGCCGCTTGAATTCTGCTTGTAATGCATTGCACCAAATTGTGATTCGATTCGATTCCCCGTAGAAGGGGATTTAGCGCCATATAAATGTAATTTGGTTTAATCGACTTTTTCACTTTGGAAAAGCACATTTTTCTACTAACTTCGCTCCATAGAGAAAAATGTCTGTTCTATTTAAAAGAAAATATCACCGTGCGAGCTTAAACATTTCATTATTAGTTATTTATTGGTTATTCAGTAGGATCGGTTACTGTCATAACTCTAATATTTTGTTGAATCGTATCGGGAGATTGTAAGTGGACTTCTGATTCTGAGAATGAAAATATATAGTATTGCCCCGCTCCTTTCTGATATTTCTCATACAAATTTCTGATCTAGATTCAAAGCTTCACATCTCCCTAAAGGCTATGCTAAGTGCAATCAAATTTAGAACAAATCATGCGCTAGATAAACTAATTTTAGAAATGAAAACAGATTTCATTGGAAACTCATACAAATTGACCGATTTCTCGAAATTGTATTTTTCCATAACCCCGTAGACTGCTTGATAAAATCTCAAAAAATCATTTGGATAATTACGCCCTTTCTAGAAATTCTGATATAAATTGCACAGTTTAAACCAATATAATTTTGCAAAGTCAGGAGTTAGGAAACTCATTTCTGCAAATGAAAATTTACTAAATTGTCTCGCACCTCATGCTATCACTGACATAAATGGGTGAATTCCCCAACTTCTTAACCGAATATTCTTGTATATCCTCAATCGATGTGGTATTTCATCCATGGCATTATTCAACTCTATAGTGTGTGCGCAAGATAGCACATTGGGACATTGTCGCGTTATAAAGTCAGTCAATTCAATAAATCTAATTTTTTTCAGGGAAGGTTCTCACTTGAATATTTCATAACGCATAAACACTAAATACCATTTTTCTACTTCTCGCTACTTTGACAAGGTTTTTTGTGTTCCAACTAGTATTCTACGTTCCGTTCCGCAGACGTTTGACTTGCTTGCATACGATTCTCGTAAATCCATGTCCTTTCATCTGCTATGATTCACTGCATGAAGCTTGGGCCTGTAGAAGTTCGGGAAACTATCTATTTGAACAAACATCGTAGAGCATTCAATAAGAAGATTGTTTTAAAGAGGTGTCGCTTCAAACAAAAATAATTGTAGCCAGTTTTTATACAGAATGTAGGCAATTTCTTAAGAAAAACAGGAGACGCGATGGTTACCTAATTCAGATTTTTTTCCTAAAAAATCAGTTACCTTGGCAATAACTATCAACTAAAACAATATTTTTTGCGGATTTCAAAAGTTTATTTCTCCGACAGAGAGAAAGTGCTCATATCACTTTATAATTGTTGGGTCATAGAAGCCCTCTGCTTTCCTGCCCTTCGCAAATTTATTCGAAAAGGAAGAAGAAATATCTGTCAACGATATACAGTCATGAAATCATAAATTTAGCCACAAAGGGATGAACAAGGAAAATGTCTACATTCCGAGTTTGGTGTTAAAACAGTTCTATTATACTTGCAGTTGGGTGGTAATGAGACATTAACACGTTCGCAAAAATGTTACGAAAATATGAACAGATTGTTTTAATTATCTTTACCCAGCTCGCTCAGTTTGATGATATGATAATGAAAAAGACATTACTGTCTTTTATAATGGTAGCACTCTTACAGTCCTCATAAATTAATCTTGATTTTTCTTGTGCATGTTTCGGGAGAGTAGGAAATCGGGAATATACTCTGAAAACAGAAACTGATCTATTTTATGATCCGGGTTGATAGCCGTAGTCGGAATTTCTGTCATTTATAGAAAAAATTAATGCAAACCTTAAAGATTGGATAAACCTTAAGATTGGATAAGATTGTAAGCCTTTTGCAGGCACAAACAAGGGTTGGATTTAACAATTCCCACAACACATTTATCAAACTAATGAAAACGTTGTTTCAAAACCGAGTTCATGTTAAACACTTATATTGTTTATTACAGTTTTTGAAAACTCAAACAGTCACATTAGAAGGTATAGAGTTGTTCATTTATATTCTCCTTTCCGAAAATAAAAATATTCAATTTTATCGAACAGTCTTTATTATCATACAAATAGGATAATGTTGTTTTTCAATTCCTCAATTGTAACCGTCATATCTACACAGAATTTGGAAGGCAAAGTTTAAAGATATCAATTAATTAAACGTCCTTAATATTAACCATTCCAAAGATGGACGCACTTGTTGCATGGATACATAATACAGAGGATGAGATACGAACTAATGACCAGATAGTGGTAGTGTCAAAAATAGCACTCTCCCTTGCATATTAAGCAAATTTTTCTAGTGAAAACAGATATTGTAAGTATTTTTGTAATGAACAAGTAGGGGCGATTCTTCTTAGTTGATTAGTTGCAGCTGATTCTTCCTATTACGAACATATTTCCTTTCCTTTGAAACAAGTGGCATTTGCAACATATTTGCAAAGCTAAACTGGTTTTGAGCTTGAACGAAAATAAAAACAAAATTCTATCACACAGACTGAACTAACCATAAACAATTGAGTTATTGATAAATCCTCAAAATTATCAATTTTTCTAGAAAGTCCTTTTATGGACAAATTTTGGATTCAATTAAATAATTTGTAATGCTCGTATGTGACGATTTGTAGTACTTGTGGTAAATTGGAATAATAAGTAAATTCGAGTAATGTCCGTAAAATTTGCTAAGCTTGCTTCTATAGCACATCTAATTTTGAACAGAAACATAATGAAAATAGCCTTTGCATTTACATAATACAGAATACTAGAAAATCCTCTTAGAAGTTAACAGTTCGTGGAAGAGATCATGCAAATTGCGTCCCAGTCCCCAAGTATTGGGTTGTTCGGATAGTTCGTTCCGTTAATTCGTTACTTCACTATACGTGACTTCTCATGACGTAGAGTTCCTTCAAACACTATCATAACTTCCTCTCACCGCTTCTCTAAACTGTTTACTATTATTTACTTTTGTTCTCGTTCAATTTTATAAAAAAGTTTTAAAAAGTGGAAAAATGAGCCAAAAAGAGCATTTTAGGCAGAATACTGTATTATTTCCGAAAAGGAAAAACGGCTGCTGTTTATGAAAAAAACGAAAAAACTAGCCAGAAATGGTTTAAAAGATTTTCTATGGGCGACCAAACGAAATTGTTTCCGAGGAGGTGATGGATTTAGGGAAATAGCTGAAATAACCAAAAAATAAGTCTCAACCGTTAACGGGGTCGGAAAAGAGCTCAGATTTGTGAGCAACCTCGATGTGTGGGTACCTCACTCTCTCACCGAGGCTAACCGCCTGAGTCGCCCTGACATGTGAAAAGATCATGGGGGAAATCAATCCACCTCTAAAGCGGGCATTCACCCCAGGAAGGTCATGTTGTCGATTTGGAGGAATGTCAAAGGAGTAGCGTTTTTTGAGCTCCTCCCAACAAATCAAACGATTAATGAAGACTACTATATCGCACAATTGGATTAGATAGATTGTCATCTTCCATAATAACAACGCCCGCCCTCACAATGCCTTAAATACCCGTCAGAAACTGTTAGAGCTTAGGTGGGCCCATCTGACTCTCACCTATTTCGCAGTCTGAGCAACCACTTAAAAAATTTGAATTTCCATAGCAACGCGGAAGTGAAAAATCAATTTGAACGCTTTTTTCAGAAAAAACACGCGAGTTTTATGAGAAAGGAATTAAAAACCTCCCAGAGAGGTGGGAAGAAGTTATTAAAAAAGGGAGAGATTGAATAATAGCTTAAAATAATTGTTGTACATAAATTTGTAGATAAATTTCTTTTAAAAGCCGAACGAACTTTCCGAACAGCCCGGTAATTGGATAAACATGAGAACTACAAAAATTTGCCTTATATTCCATTCACAGGATATAAAAATCAAGAAATTGGATGTCACTACCATGAAACACGCCCTCGATGATGCTGTTAAAAATTCCTTAATTTTCATTCGACCTCAGTTGAAGAAACAGTTTGGCCTGATCAACACCGCCTTGGTTTTCTACGCCCAAGCTGTGATGGTTGGCGTTCTGGTCCTCTGTTGGGATTTTACATATCCATTACCTGAGTCGAAACTCGCCCTTATGACTACATTCTTCACATACCGGAGACTGGGGAACAACTATTGCAGCCTGATAATTTTAAAAACCTCAAAGAAGAGTAATCTGACGTATTGTTTTAGTACAGTCTTATGAACATTTAAGCTTTTAGCGTTTCCTTTCCAGCAAACTGTTTGCAGAATTGCTGTTTCTTAAAGTACGTGGAAAATTTGCTCAAAAATAATGTAAGTGTGGCAATACTACTCTTGAAGTGAGAGGAGTTTTTCGATTTTTCGCTTTATGTTCAATTTTCTTTTTAATGTATGCTTCTTCTTGCTCATTTCATTCATTTTCACTGATAGCATTAGGCCACGATTTATCATCTAAAGCTTCTTT
>JAHXMU010000099.1:999032-1095594 GCA_019455685.1 Philornis downsi | reverse complement strand
CTTATTAAGCAGCCAGTGATGTTGCCTAATTTTCAAGTTCATCTGCGTCTTTTTAGCCTCGATGTGCTTTTTCCAGATTAGTCTTCTGTCTAGATGGACGCCGTCTGAGCTCTGAGAAATTACGATATTATTGAGCCTAATAGTTGGGCACGTGTCGGGGTTTAGTGTAAATGTTACTTGTCTACATTTACTTCCGTTTATTCTTATTCTCCAGTCAATGAGCCACTTCTCAACGTGTTTGAGATGAATTTGGAGAGTATTTGCTGAATGGTTTTGGTCCTTGTGACAGCACATTATTGCAGTATCGTCTGCGAAAGTTGATGTGAGAATTCTAGGGTCAACCGGAATATCACCTGTAAAGATAAGATATAATAGAGGACCAAGAACACTCCCTTGAGGAACGCCTGCCAATATAGGGTAATTATCCGTATAGTAGCCATCATACTTTACATTACATTATTTCCCGGCAGATGCTTTCTAATTTTGAACATTAGACCATAATGCCAAACTTTATCGAAATATTGAGCAACGTCTAGAAATACGGCACAGCAATATTCCCTGCATTCAAATGAATGCCTTATTGTGCTAGTCAAGCGATTAACCTGTTCTATCTATATTATTCGATGAGAGAAAAAGTTTGATCTTGAGCAGAACGATTTTTTTCAATAGCTCTTTGGCGCCACAGGAGGCGTGGCGTGGTAGGCAGCTTCTTTCAGAGTAGTACAGAATTTTGAAAATGTATTATCGATGTCCGCCTCATTTTCGAGATGGCAGTTCACGTTGATGTGACTACTTATATATTTCTTGTACGAACGCCAATTTGTTCTATAAGAAGTTAGTCTTACTGGCCCTTCAATTTCCACTGGGGTTTTGAACAAAGATATAATAACTAGAGAATGATCAGATGATAATTCTGAGCTACTCTGGGCTGATATCCTTGCTCTATTCAAACCTCTTGAAATACAAAAATCTATTGGATCCGGTAATTTCTTTCGGTCCGATGGCCAGTAGGTTGGTTGTCCAGGCGAGATGAATTTTTCATTCCGTAACATTAACCAGTTGTACAATTGTCTACCCCTAGAGGAGATTAATCGGGAGCCCCAATGCGTATGTTTTGCATGCATTATAGTCACCCCCCGCTAAGAATCTGTGACCAAGGGAATTGAAAAACTGTAGAAATTGTTCCGTTGTTACCATGAATCGCGGTGGGCAATACATAGCTGATATTGTCAGAGGACCACTTTGGCTCTGAATTCTAACGCCTGTGCAACCGCGGGCCCTTCCGTCAGGGAGATTTGTGCCGTAGAATGTATATCCAGGAATCATGAAATTATGTCTGTTCGTTAAATGTGTTTCAGACAGTAACATTGTGTCGTTATTCTCTCGGTTAAGATAGTCACATATAGCAAGTTTGTGTTGGCTTACGCCGTTAGGGCTCCATGTACAGATCTTAAGAGAACCAATTTTCTATTAAGAAGAGCCTGGATTAACTGATTCTGGGCGCATATGAAATCTTGCATCATTGACTGCATGGAAGAGATGAACCTTGTCATTGTCAGCGTGAGCTGGTGAATCACTGATTCAAGACCATTTATCTGGGTATTAGAAGGGTAATCTGGTAATCTGTGCAATGCCTTTTCTGAGTACATCAGAAAACGAATTCATTCTATTTATTCAATTGGTGTTAAAGAATTACAAATTTCAAGCAGCTCTTAATAGCTCATATTCACTAAAGGTCTGTGTCTCCTTGCTTACAAGGTTCAACTGATATAAGAACTAAAGCTTAATGAACATGGACAGTAGGGTGGTTCAATTTTTTTTACCGATTTTGGGACAGGCCACTTTATAATATTGTTACCTTATCCCATCACATTATATCTGCGAAATTTCAGAGTTCTAAAATTCGTGGAAGGTTGTGCTCAATGACTTCTCGTTGTAATTCCCATTACATGATTTTTGTTTTTGTCAATTGCAAACGCGGACGCAAGATATATGTAGACAAGGTAATGTTACGAGCCCACCTGACTGGCACCTGCGTTCTGTCAAACTTGTTTACTTTGCTTGTTTTGTTTTTAATTTCTTTTCTTACTTTGCTTGTTTGGTTTTCGTTTTCGTATGTTATCAGTCTGCGTTTGATCATTATTGAACATTAGTCATCATTATCTTACATTATCTTTTCGCTTTTTTGACATAACAAAGAAACCAATCCAACAACAAAATGCACATCGTTTCTCCAGTGTTTAAACTTTGCTTTGGACCCTCAACTTCTCCGGATATTTCCCATTTTAAAAGATTAAGGGACGTTTGGGAAAACATTTCACGACAGAGCTACGAAGGCCTCGATTTGAATGTAGTTCTTGAAGAACTATTTAACACACTCTACAAATTATAACAAAATATGTCACTGCAGAAAAAATTAGAGATGATTACCACGAATTAATGGAGCTTACGTTGATTGTTTTAAGCAAACCAACGACGAACATTCATTGGCGAAGCCCAGGACTCATACATCATGCGCGATGGATGGCTAAACTTTTATGTGCCATGAAAATAATTTTGTTCAAAAAGCAGAAGGATATTTTTAATCTTACCGAGGAAGAAGAAAAGCAAATTTCCCGCTTTGTCCAGTTTGGTGCGGCCATTTATGATAAAGCATGAATTCAAGCTCCATTGGCGGCTGAAGCAAAGTACTGTGACCTGCAGTTGTGGAAAAATTTCAAAGCATACGAAGCGATTGACTCTGAAGTTGGAATTGCAGCAAGAATGGTTTTAGAACGTCATTTGTGGTATTTGTCTGACGAGTTAGTCGGTTTAGCCTTGTTTTCCGACAATGTGACTTGCCTTGAGAAATCAGACATCATTCGGCGAATGAATGTCGAACCGGGTTCGCGATTGGTAAGAGAATCCAGCAATTTTAAATATCCAGTTCATTCTGGAGGATTTCGCCACAAAAAGAACGGCACGTATGCTCTCCAAACTAAAAATAAACGACTCATTTATACATTCTCCTCTCAAAACTTGGAACAGCAATTCAGATTACCTTAATGGCAAAATAAAAGTTAATAATTTACGCGTAGTTAATGACACAGCAGAGAGAACAGTAAAATTATTTGACGAAGACGCTAACAAAAAATTAAAACGAAAAGCAATTCCTTCGAATTAAATCGAAATATGGTACCAACTAATATAAGCAAAAAATCTTTAATAGAAGCGGTTAAAACAATGAAAAATAATTTAGTGCATTGAATGAGATGAAAATATTACTTTTTTGTATCTTTTAAACATTAAAATAAATACGAATTCAAGCCTAATATTGTGTTTTTTTTTTAAATATTATTTTGGAGGGAATATAGCAACTTTTTCGAATTTTCGAAAATTCAATCTTCATGAGCACCCTTTTCTTCCAACCGATTTATTTTAAATTCGAAATTCAAAATTTACTTATAATATACAACAACAAAAGGAAAAGACGTGACAGTTCGCTAAAAAATACTTTTTATTATATTTGTGAACCACACTAATGCACAGTGAAAAGAGTTCATGGATTACTGAACATTGATTACATGAACATCAACAAGTGAACTTTATTTTCACCTTGACGATTTCATTAACCACCCAAATTGCCGTGTTTGAGGTTCAGAAAACCGTGCACTATTTGCTATAATTTTAGGGGTGTGGGCAGCATACCTATAGAACCACGCTTCTTTGAAAATGTAGCAAGCGAGGTCTATATAGCGACTTGATAAACAAGTATGATATGAACTACATGTGGCTTCAACATGTCAATGCCATATAGCACCCAGCCAGTGAAATAATTCACCAAATGAGATATTTGCTGGTTCTGGTGTACTCTTTCGTTTAGGTAAGGAGAATTGGCCCTCTAGATAACCATATTTAATATCTTAGTCCATGGATCGGAGATCTATGCTAACAAGTCCACAACCACTCGAGAATTGAAAGTGAAATATTAACGCCTCAATAACGAAATCCAGACAAATTTTTGCACAACGATCATGGAAGATTTAGACAAATTGAATACGTGGTATCAAAGCCGTGGGGACCACTTGCGCGATGTACATGGAATAGTACGTAACCCTATCCCACGTACTTCATAATTCAATGAATAAATTAAAATTTTTTTTTGTTTAATATTCTGGGTTTTCTATTTAATTCAAATCTTCTATTAATTTGAGACATCCTTTATATATAAAACACCTATATAGAAAGTATGATAAGAAGACATCTCTGGCGTCTGGTCAACATCATGTTACCCATACCACAGAATGGAGGAGTCGAAACCGTCGAAAAAATAAATTTCTCACCCAATGACTAAACCCCACTTCTGAGAAATATTTCGTTTTCAGAAATTTTCACTTATTTTCATCATATAATAGTTAATTCAATATAGTTAATAAATACTGGAAAAGCTCAAATATTTTTCAACGGACTGCCCAAACTCTGGTCGCAGTTACCGAAAAATACCAAAACAATACAGATTTTTTGCTGCAAAAAAATCGATATATTATCCATTAGTGACAGTGTCAGCTGAAATGTTATTTATTTAGTGAAAGGTTTCTCATTTACGAATATGGATCGTTTAACAATCGAAAAACGATTAAAAATAGTTAAAACTTACTACAAAAGTGGCGATTCAAACGTGGGCTTTCAAGCTCGAAGTAACCACTCGGTGGTTACGTTAACAAGCAAAACTGTCCCATATGGGGCTCGAAGAACCCAGAAGTGATTGTGGAAAAGCCATTGCTGCCGGAAAAAGTGACTGTTTGGTGCGCATTATGGTCTGGAGGTGTCATTGAGTCTTATCTTTTCAAACAACCTCAAAATAATCCACCGCTGCAACCAATTCAGAGGCAGTCATTTAAATGACATTGTATATCATACATAATGGCAGGATCCAAGCATTGCAATGAAATAAAGATTTCATCGAAATCACAGCTTAACTTTACTTTTGATACCGAATAATGGATAACCCCTTATATGGGAAGAAACTGGTTTTAGCAGCCCACTTATCTGATGACGGGCCGATAATTTGTTCAAGACGCTATAGTGGGCAATCCGTTGTGGTGATTATAGAAGACTCAATCCTGCTGAACGAATGGCATCTAGTCAACTTTGCGCCTGTCCACTTGTTTCAAAAGTAATTCTATAAAATTAAAATTGATCATTTTATAAATTATTAAGTATTATACATAGAATGGCCAAATACCAAATACAGAATTTCATTCTGTGTGATCACGCGAAATTAAGGTGTTTGGTATTAATTTTCAACGCAGAGTCGAATGGTAAAGCAAAGTTTGCCGTTTTGCAAAACAGTAAAATGATCCCGAAATCCACAGTTCTATCTGAGTTCCTGCAGGGGAAGTATTCGAAAATTTGCCAAAAAGTGTGACTTCTTCGGTCAGTGTTTATCAAACATCAAAATCCCTTTCTCAAGAAAACCCTAATATTCCTGTAAAACTTGTTATGATTTTTTCTTTTTAATTTAAAGATCTATGTAATCCAAGATCTATGTGATCCAATATAAGGAATTATTTGTATTTTGTTATGAACGTTGAATACTAATTTATATTGTTTTATGTGTATTTTAATCAGAAATCCCTGAAGATGACTAATAAAACCTATAACTAAGAGGGAAATGCTGTCTTTTGATGCCAATTTCTAATAGCTGAACTATAGATAAATACAACAAGTGAAGTAAGTAAAATCGAAATAATGTACAGAAACTTCAAAATTTGATCTCAACGATAACTTTATTTGTTTTACATCAAACAGTTTTTATATTAGAAGACATTTTGGTTGAGTGAAACGATTGGATGGTTACTAATTTTAACTAAGCTGGATCACATAGTCCAAGTTTTCAAAATCTAATACTTGGTGAACACAAAAAATAAACAAATCATAAAAATTAGCGTTATTTGACCCACATATAAAATAAGTAATTTCATCGGAACAACACGTGTAATTCTATACGATCAATGAATGAAATAGTCAGTCTCACCTCATTTATTGTGGTCTTTTCATTAGTATCTTTTGAAATTAAATTAAATAATTCACAATTAAAACGATAATGGAAGCACAAACAAAGGACTGGTAATACCCTCACAATAAACCTCAGTGCTCATATCTACACAAAGTGTCATATTTAGTGAATACAATATCCAAAACTGTAAACATAATCTGAAGGGTCGCATCCTGGGAGAACACATCTGGTTTGTTTGAGTTGATAAGAATCGAATCGTGTCTCCATACTAATGTCATACGAGTATGTCGCACACGTGTCAATGTTGATTTTGAAACAGTTACTGGTTATTTAGCGCACGCTTCTTTTAATACAAACCGATGACTGGCGACCCTGTCGAGGGTAAGACTGGTAGTCGAGGTAAAAATTGTCAACAAAATGTTGTAGTTTTTATTTTGATTACACAGTCAAATACAATGAAATAAAAAACAGTTTCTCGAAGTGGGCAAAATACTCAGAAACACATTTGAAACACAACTATGTCAGCATATATATATTCAATAATTTAAAAGGGTAGCAAGCGAACGAGTGTTAAAATTAACAAAATTTTGCTTGTTCTTTATCTTTAGAAATTATGTCCAGAGTACAACGATGATGAAAGGAGCAATGATATATTTTGGGGAGGATAACAGATCTGTGCAAAAGAAGTAGTAATAAATATAAAGTTTAATAGAGAATATAACGATAAAATAAAATATCGTGCAATATCATGACTAACAACGGACAAGTGCTTACATAAGGGTCGTTTGTTACGAATACAGGGTTGCGCATCAATTGCACTGCAATAGGCAATTCAAAAACTTTGCGTTCGAATCAATGTATGTAATTAATTTATTTTTATTGTGTAGAAAATACGATTTAATTTCATATAACTAATTGGTTTTAAGATGATAGTCAGTAAATGACAAAATTATTCATTGCGGGATAGCCTCAATTATTGTTTTAGTAGACTGCTTCAATTCAGTCAAATTCCTTGGTTTTGATTTGTACACCTCTTGCTTGACATAACTCCATAAAAAAAGTCTGGTGCGGTAGGCTCAGGTGAGCTGGGGGCTAGCGGAAAGTGGAGTTTCTGGACATTAATTTGTTCGGGAATTTTCATTGCAGCTCCGCCATAACCGGTCTGGAAATGTGTGCAGTTACTCCATCTTGCTGGTGTCAAATACTGTTAAAACGAGTAAGTCTTCGACACAGTTCTGGGTAAAAAAAATCCTTTAACATCTTTAAATAACGGTCGCAGTTGACAGTTGGCAGTTCACAGTAGCACGGTTCGTGCGCCACCCTGTATGTTCTTGATAAAATAGCAATACCAACTGAGCACATTTGACGTTGACGCATGATACAAATTGCAAGGGAATTGTAAGAATTCCTTACTGAAAAATTAAACAGCAAAAACCCAACAGTTTGATCATTTAGATCACATATCGAGTTCTCTGCAACAGATCACATTATATTTTGCGTATCTGGACAAAAGTAAAAAAGTAAACAGTAAACATTATAATGCTGTTTTGCATTTGGTTGAGTTCTTTTCATGACAAAAAGTATGATAAAAAGATTGAATTCTACAACTAAAATGAAAATTTGGAAAAAACTTAAAAATTGGAGCAGTTCTTTGAACTTGTACAGACAATCCACGTAAGCGGACGATCGAGCTGAAAGCAACTTCTAAAAATTAACCGAATTAAAGTTTTTTTCTTCGATTATTGTGCACGAAGATGGAATTTATTCCCTTTACTCTAATATAAATAATATTTGTTACAATTCCTTATCATAATCACCAGTTAATATTTATATGACTGAGCCTTAAAATAAGCAAAAAAAAAAAAAATTAAGTAATTTTGAAGAAAATTCCCGCTTAATCTCAAGTTATGACTTTTTATGCGAAAGATATTATAATTTTATAAATGTTCAGGTTTAGTTAAAAGACCCATGTGCACTATTGCATAACACCGTTCAAAAGTGCGCTCCGACTAAGACCTAAGTCCAATTTTCAGCATAGATCCTGCTAAATTTGATGGTCTGGTTTACGTTGACCTGTGACTTCAGAAAACTTCGTATGGAAAAATCTAGCGGTGTTAAATCGCACGATCTTGATGTCCGATTCAGGTCACTTCCACAAGGGATAAACACACCACCAAATCATTTATGCAGAATGCCCATCCTCAAGTGGGTTGCCACATGATTTGCGTGTTAACAGATTATTTTCCGAACCGGTCCTCTCGAATTTGGACATCAAACGTTGGGCACAACGCGGGCCTATTTTTGTCGTTAGGGCGTATCAAAAACAAATTCCTTGTATTATATGTCCACTTATTGACTATTTGGCATCTTTCAACTACTGCCATAAATTGCATCTTCTATTGATGGCACTAACTCGTAGGTGATGCGTAAAGCTAACTGGTGACACGCTTGCTTCCGCCAAATATTGTAAAAGTTAAAATTATAAGTTAGATAATACAGAGAAGCCAATGAGTTTTACTAAATCAGCTAATTTGTGTGTTGGACGACATGAGGAGGGTGTCAATGCCCATCCGTTTTCATTGTCAAAACTGCTGAATTCAGTCCAATTGAATCAAAAATATAAACCTAAGTATATATGTGGACGGCAACCCTGGTGCCGTTCGCTCTCAGGGCCGTAATGTTGACGAGGAATGGAGAGAGTCAGTTGAAGAAAGTCGCTAAACGTTGTAAATTTGAAATTTGTAAAGTGCTCTGCTCTGCCGCGTTAATCTAATCCGTTTTGTTTATTGCAGTTTTGCCAAGTCGAAGTCGGCCTAGCTTTTGGGAAATATTATTTGTTTATATTTAACTTTCCTTGTTTTTAAAAAAACTTTAACATCATATTATAAAATAAAAGTGAATTCAAACTATTTTTAACCCATAAATAAAAGTGAATTCTTACATTTGGGGGCTCAACCATAGCAAAAGAACTATAGCAAAAGAAATAAAAAACGATTGTGTGTGTGGGTGTTGCTATTAAATGGTTAGATACAGAGCAGTAGCAAGGAAAGAAAAACAAAAACATAATCGCGTCGGTCTGTCTAAAAAAAGTGGTGTGCCAGTGAAAGCGTTTTTGACAAGATCAAAGGCAAAATCGGTTATCATTTCTAAAGTTGAAAGTTGGCAAAGAAGTTTAAAGATGGCTGAAATGAGTGAACTGATTAACCTTTTGAAAGTCAGGTTCGAAAGGGAAGAAGAAGAGGAAGGTGCTAGATATTCACAAGCGTCAGCAGTGGCAGCAGCGAACGCGGACGACCTTATTGCAGAGTTCGATGGACAGACTGCGGTGAAGGAGTGGTTTAAAAACTTCGAATGCTGTGCAGTTGCATACAAGTGGAATGAAATGCAAAAGTTTGTTTTTGCGAGAAGGAGAATGACAAAAATCGCAAAAATATTTGTCGACTCAATTGGTGTATTCGAATACAAACAGTTTAAGAAGAGCGTAATTGCCGAGTTCCATCGCGAGTACAACAGCGCCGATATACACACACAACTAAGAGAGCGTTGTAAGAGAGATGGTGAGAGTGCACAAGAATACATTTTGGCGATGCGGAAGATTGGTACTCTTGGCGGCGTTAAAGAGAAAGCGATTATGCAGTATATTGCTCAGGGATTTAAAAGCAAAGAAGAATGTGAAATTGGATTATACAGTGCACAGAACTTTGCAGATTTGAGAATTCAGTGCGAAATTTTCGAGAGAGTAACAAAAAAAGTAAACATGATAGTGCAAGTGGCTCTAGTGTTGACAAAAAGCATAAACATCAAAACAATGCAAAGAAAGAACATTGTTTTAATTGTGGTTCAGCTGACCACAACAGAAATGAATGCAAGATTGGTGTTAAATGTTTTCGGTGCAATGAGAATGGGCATATTGCGACAAATTGTCCAATGAAAAATAGAAATGTCAACATTATTGCTAGGAATAGCGGAATGCTAAAAAAGGCTGAAATAAATGGTTGTGATCTGGACTGTTTAATAGATAGTGGAGCTGAACTCTCACTTAGAGGAAGTTGCTCGAAAGTTAGGTTTGACGAAAGTAAACAAGAGTTGTCATAATATTGTTGGTCTTGGTGGAATGCGTACTCAGCCAGTTGGTTCTGCTCGCACGGGAATAAAATTCTGGCATGAAATTCTTACTGTCTGAAACGATGCGATTACGTATTCGGCAATTCTTGGTTACGATGTTATAAGAAAATATCGGTACACATCAGATGAGAACGGGTACACATTTACAAGCCTCATAGAAGATGGTGAAAGTGAATTGTCGGTCATGAATATTCATATTGAAGCTGATCAGTATGAAGCGCCAAGTCAGTACAGAGGTGAAATTAATGAAATTGTGTCGAATTATAAGCCGAAAGAAGATGCAGTAAGCCCCATTTCTATGAAAATTGTGCTCGAAAAGGACATTATGTAGGTAAAACATGTACCAAGTAGATTGCCAATAATTCAACAACAGGTGGTGCGGCAACAGGTTGAAGAGAGGTTGGTCAAGGGTGTTATCAGGCCGTCAACATCTGATAAACAGCAGCATAAATAATACCACACGATTTACACCATTTTAGCTCATGTTTGGTGTCAAGATGAGGAGTGGATTGGACGCTTCCATCAACAAAATGTTAACGGAGGAATTGGCTGAAGCCTTTATGGCAGAAAGGAATGATGATAGACAGGCAGCGAAACAGCAAATACAAGAAGCGCAGCTGAAATATAAAAACCAATTCGATAAACGTCGCAAGGAAGAGAAAATGTACAATGTCGGTGAATTGGTGGTAATTCAGCGCACTCAGTTTGTTACCGGGAGAAAGCTCGGAAATACATTTTTGGGCCCATACGAAATCTGCAAGTGCAAGGGCAATGGAAGGTACGATGTGAAGAAGGCGGCGAATTTTGAAGGCCCAAACTGTACTTCAACCAGTTGCGATTATATGAAGCCATGGAAGGACGATTCAGAGCTGTCCGAGGCGGACGATGTGGTCGGATGGCCGAATGTGGACGGCAACCCTGGTGTCGTTCGCTCTCAAGGCCGTAATGTTGACGAGGAATGAAGAGAGTCAGTCGAAGAAAGTCGTTAAACTTTAAAAGTGCTCTGCTCTAATCCATTTTGTTTATTGCAGTTTTGACAAGTCGAAGTCGGCCTAGCTTTTGGGAAATATTATTTGTTTATATTTAACTTTCCTGTTTTTAAAAAAACTTTAACATCATGTTAAAAAATAAAAGTGAATTCAAACTATTTTTAACCCATAAATAAAAGTGAATTCTTTGGGTAATATTAGAATGGACCTGATTACTTGCGTTACTATAAACGAAAATTTAGTTTATTGCAGCCCACATCTCTGATGACCACATCGGAAGATGAATGTTTCGAATATATTGGTTATTGGCAAAAAACATTGACATAACGTGAAATATTTTTAAGGCCTTGGAATAAATTTGGACGAATAAAGTTTTTTTGAGAAGCAAAAGCTGATACGAAATTGCACCTCCATTCCTTTGGATTAGACATTAATATTAGAACATTTTTGAAAAAGACACGTTTATTGAGCTTAATAGCGGAATTAATAAAAGTAAAACATGGATCTCCTTAAAATTTATAAACTGCCTCATCAGCCCTCCCCTTTTGATGCCTTCCTTACAAATTGCCGAATTATTCCATATTTTCTCAGATTTGTGTCTTTTATTCAATTGCACAAATCTAATCACATTTAATACACGATTAGATCTGAGAAAGAAAATGGATTGCATAGTCGTGCATGTACATCCCGTACAAATTGTTCGGTTTTTCCAAAGTTAATTTTTTCTTCTACAATTTCTAATCGGTAGACTACAAAAACTAAATGTTTGTCCATTCGTTGAAGTTATGTAAGAAATTATCTATTTAGTAGTTTCAAAACCGCCGTAGCAAGACTGTCAGCTGTTAAATACCTATCATCTGAAGTGTTATTTATATAGTGAAAGGTTTGCCATTTATTAACAACCGAAGAACGCGTAAAAACAGTTAAAACTTTCTACAAAAGTGGTGATTCAGACGTGGGCACTTTTCGCGCATTACGGGATGATTATGGTCTCATTTCTCACTCGATGGCTTCGTCAACAAGAAAACTTGTGGTGTATGGGGCTCAAAGAACCCCCAGAAGTGATTGTGAAAAAGCCATTGCATCCGGAAAAAAATAGCGGTTTAGTGCGCGTTA
The DNA here is from genome assembly GCA_019455685.1 of Philornis downsi. Classification (NCBI taxonomy): domain Eukaryota; kingdom Metazoa; phylum Arthropoda; class Insecta; order Diptera; family Muscidae; genus Philornis; species Philornis downsi. The sequence continues at coordinate 1,083,366 of JAHXMU010000099.1, read as the reverse complement.
TGGCCTGGAAGCGCCATTTGACCGTATTTTTCGCAAATGGCACTGGAAGAACCGTTACCGTCAATTCAGAGCCTTATGACCGTATGGTAATTGACTTTTCTTGGCCTGCAATTAAAGATTATGAATTGGACAATATGTGGTTTCAACAAGACGGTGCCACAAGCTACGCAACTTTGTCGATTTTGGCTTAATTGCATGATAAGTTTTCAGAAAGTGTAATTCCACGTTTTGGCGACGTCAATTGGCCACCAAGATCATGTCATTTGACGTCGCTAGAATTTTTTTTGTAGGACTACGTCAACACGGTCTACGCGGATAATCAACAAACGTTGGACCATTTTAAAACCAACATTCGTCAAGTTATCGCCGAGATACCGCCTAAAATGTAAGGAAAAGTGGTCGAAAACTACCTCAAGAGGATCCACTGTTGCAACCAATCCAGAGGTGGTCATTTAAATGAAATTGATTTTCTTACATAATGGAAGGATCTAAGCATTGTAATGAAATCAAAATTTCATCGAAATCCTAACTTTATGTGTGTTTTAATTAACTGTACTTTCGAAACCGAAAAATGGATAACCCAGTATGTTCTTACCTCCATATATTTTAACCGGTTACACCAAATTCGACAAAATTTGCCACATATCACCTGTTTGGCCGATTTATTGAAATTCGAGTTTTCACCGTAATCTCTAATTCATAAAGTTGCATATATTATTATACCAAGCCCTCTCCTACATAAATTATCTTATTTAACTTTTATATTCCTACATTCGTATCCTTCATTCGATTGCATTTTGTAATGCCACGCCCCTTAGGGTGCACATATACACATCTTTTACATTTCCGGAACGGGGTACTTTTGAAAGTTACAATTTTGCTTCTTTTACTGCACTTTGATTCAGAATATTTTTGCAGCAACGCAAAAGGACGTTGGGTGAAGGTATATTTAAGTTCACCTGACTGACATTTTTGTACTGGTGTAATTATGTATAATAACATGTAAACTGCAGAGACCTGAACTTTTGTCCACTATTTTGTTTCATAATTATTGGAAAAATTTATGCAAAATCGACCAAAAAACCACGCCACTTCTGCTATCTGCCATATGAACGACAATTTAACCCATATATTCTTAAGTTCTTATTAAGGGTTTGCTAGGATAGTGTCGGAGAATGGCAAATGACCGCATTGCTACGCTCTTTCTGAAATTCAAAATTTTCCCCATAAATACCTAAATTATTGTTCACTGCATTGTTTTGTAGATCCAGCAGAATTTGGAAAAAAATCGACCAAGCAACCACATCTGTTTCCCCATACAAATGATAGTTTAACTCACATATGTCAAGCTTCATTTCCTCCAAAATTTATTTGACAAACATCATGCGTTTGAAGAACTTAGTTCTTAGCGTCATGGCTTCTCTGATAACTACCATACAAATTGACCTATTTATAGCAATTTAATTTTACTCCAGTAAACCCGGTAAATTTGAAAGTGTCGACCGGTTAACCCCGCCGTTTCTAATAACTCACACACCAATTACCTAATTCAACCCACATGGTCATTGATCTCTCATTCTATTGTCCAAAATGCAGTATTGTGCATTGATTCGGAGCAATCAGCAGGACTTTTTGTGAAGGCATAGGTAAGTCAGTTCATCTGAATGAAATTTCCGTCCATTGTATGGTTTAAAATCGACAAATTTAAGCACTGATGCTTCTGATAACATTCACACAAATTATCCGATTCAAAGTATTTTTGATAAGAATCTAGAGAGATGTCTCCACCCTCGCTTATGCAACGACAAAACAATATCAAAATGAAATCAAATTATAAGCTTTGTCCGATATTTTTACCATTTACTCGTTAATTAGGTGATATTTGATAGTTGCGAACAGAAATAACTCCTATTTATTATATATACATATGTTTATATGAGTTGTGGGCGTGAATATTACATTTTGAATAATGCCAAATACTCGTAAACACGATTTTCAGCTGGAAAAATAAGATAAGTTAATACATTAAGTAAGGGGAGAAGCCTTTTTGATACGCTTATTTATTTCACGACGAAGCCGTACATGGCGTGCATCGTTGTGGACTGCATGTGTAATCCATGTTGGGCAGATAAGCTTCTGTCCGGCTGACGCTTATACAGCCTCTCCAACTTTGTGCCTGTTCTAAAAACTGTGGCTGATGAAAACATTCATGGGATTCCACAAAACTTCGTGTACGTAATATTTTGTCGCCGGTTAAGGTAAACAGCTAAAGTCTCTTTAATGCTGCCCGCGGCTGAGATGTATGTATGTAAAAATCAGGAATCTTTTAATTCGGGAAAGACATCCACTGTGCCGTAGGGTTCGGCATTGAAACAAAACAATGAATGGCAATAAATAATACTTCCTGGAATAGGAATATATTCAACTAACATGGCATAAAATGTGTAGTAGCTTTGAAAATTGAGATCTCTTCATCATTTTAAATAGAATATTAAATGCTGTAACAACACCAACAGTACCTGATTTATGGTTCACTAAATTTTGGCAACAATAAGTTTAAATTTTTTGAAATCATCATGAGAAAGTGATTATACGGGCCGATTTAACGTACAGATTGTGCCAGTAGTTTGAAAAAAAGTATCTTGGAGTAAAGTAGTAACCTTCCAAAGCGCCACGTTGTTTAGTATTTTTATTTGAGCCATCAAAAGTAAACGATCTCTGTGAATTTGTAAACATGGAAAAAATTGGTCACGGTTATGCAATTCAATATTTCTGTTTGAAAAGTTTCATTCCAACCAATATTAAAGTCAGCCAGAGCTAGGTTCTACTCTAGGGGAGTCTGTTCTTCGATAAAATTACGGAAAAAGGACGCATTTGACGAAAAAGAAAGTGTTGTTTCATCAAGACAATGCTCCAGTTCGATGGTCAAAATTAATGAATTAAAGTTCGAATCGCTACATCACATACATTATTCACCAGATTTAGCTCCCTCGGACTATTTTATATTTCCAAAGTAGAAAAAATGGCTCGGTGGCAAAAGATTTGCCAACAATGAAGAGGTGGTTGAAGAGTCTGCGGTTGATGGCTATTTTAAGGAGTTTGATAGTTCTTACTATAAATATCGCAGGAAAAAGTGTATCGAGCTAAAAAGAGATTATGTTGAAAAATAATTAAAATTGTTCCCAACTTTTTTATGTCTTCTTTGCTAGGTCGGCTAGTTTAAGCACCGCCCCCGTAATTCTGATCACACCCAACTACACTAAAACCTAAAATGATAAGCATTGTACAACTCTTAATTTCCTTCTCATTTTCATTCAAACATTAGCATTTACTATCAAACTAACAACATACGATATTGTCATCTTATTTTAATAAATTCATCAGATATTTTTGCTATGCTTACTCAGGTTTGAACTTGTTAATGATATTTGGAAACTTTCCCATGGTTGAAACTGAACGAAAATTAAACACCAAATATTACATATCGTTGCTTTAGTGCACAAATTACAAAAATGTTTGCAAAGCGAAATATGGTGAAGATATTTATGATTCAATTCAACTGACCGGTATTTCTGTAATATTAGATGCGCAAATAAGTTCTCGCTGTTTCTTTTTTATAAAAATGCAACTCTGTTATGAAAACATGATTACAAATGATTCATTGAAAGTATTGCCCATCGCTAGCTACTACTTTTTCCCTTTTTTCTTTCAAGGCTTGGATTTCGTCAGGTAAAACTGTTCATCTTTTGAGGCTTCCCGCGAATCTCGTCATTCCTTGATGTCGCCATGTGAGTGGAATTAGTTTGGATTCTGGTCAGCCAGAACTTGTGTCATCGAACGGAACAAGTGATAATCGGAGGGCGCAATATCTGGAGAATATGGCGGATGGGGCAAAACTTCCCATTTCAGCGCTTCCCGGTAGGTTTTAACGGGCTTGGCCAAGTGAGAATCACTCTTTCGTGTCGCTCTTTGCGTATTGTAGTCGTTTCTCGCGCAGAGCTCGGCTCAATCGCATTATTTGAAGTCGATACCGATCCCTAATGATGGTTTCGCTTGGCTTTAACAGCTCATAATAAATAACACCGACCTCGTCCCACCAAATACAGAGCATGGATTGCTGAAATAAACCCATTTTTTATCACCCGTTATAATACGATGAAGTTACTCACAGGCGAATAAACAACACTCAACGTCCCTTGGTTTCAACTCATAACAAACCCAAGTTCCTTGCTTTTGAATCATTCGCAACACATGCAATCGCTTGGAAATGGCTTGGCGGATAACTTCTAATACTGAAGCAACAACAACATTCCTTTGATACGGATCCCCATCAAGCAATGCCGTCAATTCAGAGTCTTCGTGCGAACGGTCATCAACATCGAAATCACAGTCTTCAAAGCGGTGGAAGCAATCTCGACACGTTGTTTCACTTAAAGCAGCATCTCCGTGAACGTTTTGAAGCTCTCGATGAGCTTCAGCCGTTGTTTTCTTCTATTGAACAAAGAAAATCAATACTTCCCATATATGACGATTATTGGCATAAAATCATATATATTCACACAACCAGAAGAATATGACGTCAAAAGAAAATCACAATTATGTCGAGGCGATATGTTTACCATATGCCTAAGCTTGGCTCATGATGTTTAAGTTATGGCAGAATCGACTAGCACCTACAGCTGGCGCCATCTATTGGCAAACACCGGGAACTTAGTGCGCACCTAATATGGATGTATAAATATTTCTTCATCTACACTACTGAACTGCATATTTTTACGATAAGCAAATTTGGGTTTACTCCTGATCTATTGGGGGTGTCCGTTACTTATAAGTTTTGCGGCATTCGCAGGACCAAACTGAAGTGAAAGAATTTGGTGTTGCGCCACTGACACAATATTTTCCAATGAGAAGATTTTTCCATTCGACGCTCCGCTATATATCCTTCTTTTTAATTGTAGATGCAGCCGAAAGCGAATTTTTACCAACCTACAATTTAAGCGCGCACAGTAGAGACTACTAAAATGTCGATATGTTGATTTACTGGTGTACACACACCCGTACATGTATTGAACACAAGTGGTAGTCCTGCCTTGTATCGAACTACTGAAAAAAGACCCATTAAAATAAATCGACATGTTGTCTGGTGCAGTTGGCAGAATAACTAATTAATTGGATAATAACTATAATAAAATGATAAGTAAATTACACAATACGAAAAAGGTTCAAACAATTTTAAGTATGAATTTGCATACAAACATTGCACATGACTGGCGTTTAAACTGCCTTCAGCAAACGCTCTTAATAATCAATACAGCACTTGTTGGGTTGGCGCTGTATAGTCGATATTAAGTGATGACAAACAATAAAAATTTAGTTGGCTGGAAACACAAATTCACACACAACACACATATACAAACACACACACACACACACACACACACACACACACACACACGAAATTTCACTTATTTTCAATTTACCAATAAAAACTAAAACGGCTGTTTTTAATCAATGTAGAAATTAAAAATGTTCAGCACCGGCAACAACAAATGTATATCGTTCATATTAAAACTTTAGAGCCCGTTGGCATTTGCCAATAATATGCATGGACTAATTGGTGTCTACGAAAGGAAATACTTGTGATAATACTTGTTTGGGGAGTGAGTAATAAACTAGGAATGATTTTCACAAATCAAAGATGGTATGATTGATACCAAGATAGTATGGTTGACACCAAGGGTTTGGGATAATTTTTTGAATAAGTCATTCTTCATTTACTTAGACGCTGGTTAGAATCGATCTACTATCGATTTTCTACCGTAGGTATTCACAATTACAAGTACTTACATTATCTGCGCTCCTTCTTCAGTTCGTCGCATCAAGTATTGCTAGCGTCTCATCGAATATAATGTCGCAGACATTTCGTGCTACAACATTTTCGTCTATCCGCATAATGTGAGCCGAAAGTAAAGCCCCAAAATGTCGCTCCTACTTTGAAGCTGTTCCATAATTTAAATTTTTATTTATAGATATTTCTCCCTAACGTCCGTCTATCCACATAAAAAAAAACTGTCCACTATGCAGTAAATACCACCTTATTCTAAAATACCTAGGTATTCCAGGCCCAGTGATGCAACGATGGCATCGATAAAATACTAATGCGGCGGAAATGATGTACTGCAGACGGAATAGCAGATGCGGCAAGAAGTGCGTATTATACACGGAATGACAGCTAACTCGGTGTGGCAGTAACTAAACATATACAGGCAGCAACCAATACAAAAAGTTTATTATTTCACGCTGTATGCAAACCTTAGTTAGATAGTTTATTGTCTCTTTTGTGCACTTAACATGCTGCAATCGCGTCTTTAGGCTTTCTTTATTTCAGTTGCAAAGTGTCCTACGTAGTTATGACTTTGAGATCGCTATTTTTTCCTTTTTTATGTTTTACATCGTTTGCGCACTTCCTTTATCTATTTTTCATTTTTTAGTCTGTTATTTAAACTTGAATTATTTGCTTTATGTTAGCTTAACTATGTTAGCTCAAAAAGTAAACGGTTTTAAAGATTCGAATTAAGGTGGCCGTATTCTTTTGCAGAGCCTAAATTTGGCCTTTTTTCCTCCCGCCAATTTCAAATTGTAGCAACTTCCGGACTGCTTGTTGCGACCTTTGCCTGCTCTTATATATCTTTTGCTTCTTCTTCTCCCCTCAAACTTTAATGCAGATCACAATAGCATTCACATCTGACGGATTTCGGCAAAAATCCACACGCTATTGTCTAATCTGTCAGATTTGTCTGTCCCCATAATACTGCGAACGCTTTTGACCACTTCGCATGCTGCTAAATAAAAAAATGTTGCATGAAAAGTTTGTAACAGTCATAAAGTGTGAAATATGCTGGAAGGAGCTAAAATAAGAAACAAAATTCCTCGAAACGCTCAAACCAAAAACGGGATGAAAATCCTTAAAAACATGGTACTGGTCCTCGGATTAACAACGCTACTAGTAAACCATGGAAGTGCGCAGGACACTTGGCTGTGTTATCGGCTTTGGCTTCGATCCGGATTGCACACAAATAATTGTTGTAAAAAGACCAGTACTGAAATTTCAATCATGTGAACTGACTTACACAACGATTTTTGAGTTGGTGTAAAAGCCTGAGGAGCGTTAAATCTGAAGTCAGAAATCAACCAAGTATTTGGAACATCGGAAAAAGGAAAAAATGCTTTTTCTCACAGCTCGAAAACCGGATTTTCCAAAAAGTTGAATATTTGAATATCCTATGGAAATTGATGGACCCAGTTCATTCGCTTTTTAATGACATCGCCTTAATTAGGGTCGTAGTTATTGAAAAGTATTGCAGCGAATATTTTATTGGAAAAATGAGCTATGTCAATATATTTAGCATGAGGCCTGTGCATGACTCGGCTATTTATCTTGTAACAAATGTGGCCAATGGCCATGACACTTTGGACCGCCATCCTTGGCGGTGTGTATACCATGTATATGAATTTACCCCCGGCAGAATCTTTGGTGTCTGTGCACTTGTTAATGATTATTTTTTATTCTAATTTTCCGGTCCTTATTGTGGTTCAATATCATTTATTCAAAAAAAAAAAAAAATAATAATAATTTAATTCTCTAAAGCCAACATTTTTTTATTAGGTCGAGTACGTCAGCAATAGTTCTTTCAATTTCATAAATGTGACAGTCATTATTCCCCAAATCTCATAATAATCTCATAATAACCTAATAGGTTTTTCATTATTATTAGTCCATCACGGAAAAGCCCCGTCCTAATACGATTGTATTGTTTTCAAAACTAACTGTGGCCAGCAAAAAATTAATTAATGAACATTTTATGATCGTACTTCCAACTAATTTGTTGTTTTAACAATATAAATATAAATTGTATGATTTTTTCATACAACACTGATATTTCCTATAAGGCAGACATTTTTATGAGTTTATAAATTCTATGCCACAAACACGGTGACCACGGAGGTTTTATTTTTATAACTGTAGTATTTGGTTATCTTGGTCCTTTGTTGAGCAGACATCTTAAATTTGGCAAACGGGGGATGAAAACATGAAACCTGTTCTTTGTCCATATATCAGTCTGTAAATAAAACATTAACGATAACGTACAAGAACGAAGAAACAAATCTGAACATATTGTTATAATTGGCTCTTCCCTGGCCGCCCCACTTGATGATATGGCAATGAATAATACGATGATAATGGTGAGATTCCTCAAAATGGGCTTTGTTTATGTAGCCCATGGTGGTTTATGAAGTGTTGGTGAATTTTTATAGACCTTACATATACAAGCATACCGCAATTTTTCCCACGCCAAGCTACCTGTAAGCCACTGTGCAAGAAAACTTAACTTCATTTTATGCCAACCAATTCATAGCTTACATTTGGCTAGATTGCTCTAGTGTATTAGGCTTATAAAGGAAACGTTTAGATTATTTCACTTAGATAGAGTTGTATCGGTAAGTCAATCCACATGACTGAAATTTCAGTACTGTTTTCAAGTCCCATTCAGTGATGTAAACAAACAGACTTGTTTGAACAGGCGATAATCGCCATCATAATTCAAGAGTACATTGCCATCAAATACGAAATTGCTATACATTATACAGGGTGTCCGTCGGGAAAGTATACTACTTTGTTTTGCCTCCATTTTGGTAAACATTCATCGATTACTATGGCGATGAGAAAGTTATGTGAAATTTTTGGGAGAGACAACGTGCCAACAAGACGCACTATTTATCGTGTCGTGAATGATTTCGGAGAAAGAGGGTCTGTAACTGATAGGAACAAGCATGGACCACAACGTATTGCAAGATCAGCTGAAAACATTGCTACTGCTCAAGAAAGTGTTCAAACAATCCATCAACCTCAATTCGACGCCGTGCTCAGGAGCTTGGTCTTCAAAGAACAACTTTAAGATTCAGTTGACAAAAGAGCTTTTTCCACCAGAACATTTACGCCGCCGTATATATGCCAATAGGATGTTACAGCTCGCCCATGACAACCCCGATTTCATGAAAAAAATCATAATGAGTGACGAGGAACATTTTCATTTGAATGGATATGTGAATAAACAGAATGGTCGGTTCTGGGCAATGGAAACCCCTCAAATTATTCATCAGTCACCTTTGCATCAACAAGACGGTGCCACATCGCATATAGCCAGGATTACAATGGAGTTACTGCGAGACCTCTTTCCACTACAAGTTATTTTAAGAAATGGCGATATTGATCGGCCTCCACGGTCGCCTGATTTAACCGGGCTTCTTTTTGTGGGGATATCTCAGAAGCAAGGTTTATGCAAACAAACCAGAAACGCTTAAGCAACTCAAACAAAATATTCGTGATGAAATTAATGAAATACCGCGTAAAATGTGTGAGAATGTAATAAAAATATGCTCAAATGGGATCGCATTTGTAAGGCTAACAGAGGCGGACATTTACCTGATATTGTATTCCATACATAATTGCCGACATTAAATAAAACATTTATCAATATAAGATTCATTCTCTTTCATTTAATCAAAAATTATTAACAAACAAAGTAACACACCTTCCCGGCGGACACCCTGTATTAAGTTATATTTAGTAAAGACTCGTAGCACCCCCCATACAACTTAATAATTTGATCGACCATCTCTTATGAATTATTGGAGATGTGTAAATAAGACCTAAAATACGATGCATCAAATATTTGCTATTGGTGTAGAAAGGAAAATATCCTACCAAAAAGTGTACAACGGCCCACCTCTTTCTCAACGAATACTTACAGCGACCAGAGCAGAGTACTGATCAAAATCAAAGAGTAGGTTACTCTCAATCACAAAATTGTTATTTGAGTTTTAGGTCACAACAAGCACCGATTTGAAAAAACAGCACCTCATGAATTATTAGATACAAATAGGATATTTGTTGCTTATGCTGTTGCCATAGGAAGGAATGCGCCCTAAGCAACATGGTCGAAGTCACTTCCTTTTAAAATATGATTCAACTGTCAGATTTGTGGATCCATCGTCATAAAATCTTAACAGATTGTATCTGTCTGTTATATACTATTATAAACTTTATCAATCATTAATCGTATAAAGATGAGGTTTAGCATAATATAAGTACCGGGTTATCCATTTTTCGGTTTCAAAAGTAAAACATACAGTGTTTGTTTGATAAAACTTTTATTTCAATACAATGCTTGGACTTTACATTACGTACGGAATACAATGCCATTTAAATGACCGCCTCTGGATTGGTTGGAGCAGTGGTTCGTTTTGAGGTAGTTTTGGAACAATTTTTCGCGCATTTCGGGTGATATCTCGGCGATAACTTTACGAATGTTAGTTTTCAAATGCCCCAACGTTGGGGATTATCCGCGTAAATACGGTCTTTGACGTGGCCTCATAAAAAAATTCTACCGGCGTCAAATCGCATGATCGTGGTGGCCAATTAATATCGCCAAAACGTAAAGCTTTCTGGAAACTGTCCATGCAATAAAGCCAAAATTAGCTCAAAATCGGTTGTGTGCCCGTGACGCCGTCTTGTTGAAACCACATATCGTTCACGTCTGTGTCTGACGAACACTTCGAGTAGTCGAGTAATCGATAAGTCTTGTTAATGCTTCTCAAACTGTAACATTCGAAACCGTCGCTAAACTGTAAGTCCCGTTGAGTGAGTCTAAAAATAGAATGCGTGTAAGCTTACTGAATGTGAGAAGACTTCCCATGTCTCATTCATGACATGTAAGGGAATTTGTTTGTTTGGACAAAAAAATCTTTAAATCCACGCCTTAAAAACAAAACCTGATATAATCATTTAGGAATTGTTTTGTATTTCTGTGGAGTATTGTAAGTTACTCTTCCAAATCAGCTTTATATTGGGATTTTGATCACAAGTACTTAATGTCACCTTATATAACAGTACAGAAACTTCACTCACCTACATATACCTCCGCCCAACGTCCTTTATCATTAGTGGAAAAGGGTACAAAGTACCAGGTATATCGCTGGGATTTTTTCAGAAAGCGCTCCAAATTAATGGAATTAATGGATAACAATTGAATGAAAGACATGAAATCAGGAGTATGGGCTGAATTAAGTAATTTCTATAGGAGGTACCAACAATGGCGGTGTTATCAGCTCGATTTTTTCAGACTATACCAAGCCTTGAAAAGGACAAACAATTGACAACCAATCAATTTGCTAGACTACAGTAACTACGTTAGGATTTGCATAAAGAAAAGTAAATATCTCTACATCGGTTAGTTTGTATACTCCAGTCCATTTTCATTCTCGCAACTGGGTCTATCAAACGCGTACCTCGTGTCAAATTTGGCTAAATTCAACGCAATTACTTGAAAGGTATGAAGCGAAGAGTATATGGGTTCAATCGGTAATTTATATAGGAGGTATCAGAAGGTGCACGATCACTTGCTCGATTTTTCCAGATGCTGTAAAACAATACAATGAAAAAAAAAAAATCAAGTTACTAAGGCTACAGATTAGGAGGTGCTGAGAAAAAATTATATTTCGGAAAATAGGTTTTTTTATATTGGAGGTACCAGAAAAGACGTGGCTATGCGGTTAGTTGCCTTTCTTAGACACTACACTACACAACGTGCACCAAGTTTGACTCAATTTATTGCAAATGCTTAGACGATATGAACCTAAGAATATGTAAGTCCGGTCGATTTTTTTTTTTTTTAATTTACCAAGAATTATATATCAAAACAACGAAGAAAATGTCTGATAGCCGCATTTACGAGTTAGGTGTTACAGGGAAAAACTTTAATTTCGGAAAATTGGTCAATTTGTTTCGGAGGTATCAGAAGGAGTAGTCCAGTTACAATCTCCGGTTTGGCAAAATATCAGACTGTGCCAAGTTTTAAGAACTTTCAGACAAATTTACGGGAATTATCGAAATAAAAAGTCATGAAAGTCATTTAATCAAAAGATACTTGGTGCCTGAGATGCTCCCTTCTGTTACAATTTTGCCGTATCAAATGTTATACATTCTCATACCTTCGAGTGAAAGTGTAAAAAGGTGTACCTGCGTAGTAGGCGCAGTAACATATTTTACGTCAACTAATACTGTTAAGAACCCAAATTATTAATCATCCCCCAATCAGAATGTTCAATTGGCATATCTTGAATCTGAAAAAAGACATTGCACCACCAATACATTGAGTCCTTTTCACACTTAATGTCCAGCAATGATAGAACAAACAACCATCTTATATTAACACAACCGACATGGCAACAAAACGAATGTTGCTTTCACAACTTCATGCAATATGTATCATACTCAGATGATCTGTACCTACTCTGCATGTTCGTAATAGCCCAATATTATTAGCGTTTGGTCGTTATCAAATTTTTTCTCCTCGCAAATTGGACGTCATTCTTTTTCTTCTTTTTTTTTTTTTTTTGGATCCGACACTCACATGCCTGCGGTTTGTTGTCACTTCATTGATTGACACAGCTGCCAAACTCTAAAATGTTGATACAGAGTCAACGAATACATCCGCGAAGGACCGGAGCTTACTTGCTATCGCCCCATCTGATCTTCCCATTGCGGAATCCATTGAATTCTTACATTTCCAACTGCGTCTAATAAAATTGGAAAGTTCCAAAGTCATATGAATTATGATTTTAGATTTGCCACTGAACGTTGAAATTACATATGAATGCAACATCTATATGCAACTGATGTAAAGTCACGTGTGTGTGTTTGGTATCAGAACTTACGTGTATTTACACCTGCATATATAATATTTATTAATCGAAGAGCTGTACATAAGAATGAATAGATTGTAGTCTCACATTTTTCTTAGCGGAAGTTTCGGACTAATAAATAAAACGGCAGAGTTAATGACTTTATCGTATTCAAATATCCGGTGCCAGCTCAGAAATGTGAAATGGTCTTGGATTTTATGATATTTTAAACTGAGGTCTAATAAAATTCTACCAATTGTTAAGAAATTTAAAAAATTTATACATTCTGCCTAAAATAGAGGTCGACAAAACAAATGTTTGTTCGAACGAAATATTTATTATTTATTCAAATCTATTGTATCGCCTTAAATAAGCAGTCTCTTTCTGAAATAATAAATTTGTAACAAAATCACCAAAACATTTTCAAAACGCTCTTTCCGAAAAACACTTCAGTTCCTACCGCAAATCCTCCGTTGTGTGTTCTATCCACGAGTGCCTCAAAGTGGTAATTTGAGTTTGTAGAATACAATGGTTGTATGAAGGTACATATTTGTTGAATTTTTGGCCATAAATTCATTAACAATTACAGCCTTGTGAGAAGCTGCGTTATCGTTGTGAAAAATCCTTGAGTTTTCTGTCCACAAATCCGAACTTTTTCGACGAATTTACTATCTCAAACGCAGATAATATTTGTTATTTACCGTCTGAGCTTCTGACAAGAATTCCGACTACACACCTTTACGATAATTAAAGAAAGCAGTCAAGGCACCCTTGGCGTTTGATCATCTTTGTAGTGGTTTCTTCAGATCCGGTCCAATTGGAATACGCCATTCCGATGCATGTTGATTGTTTTGCATATCAAACTTATAAATCCATGTGTCATCATCATGAAATTGACTCATTCTAGCATGCCTTGCACGATTGATTTTTTGAAGAAAACTCAGTTCTTTTGTAACTAGTAAAGCAATGCGTTTCATATTCAAAGAATTGTGTAAAACGCAACACGATTTGATTCAGAAAATTTAGTGGCTACCTGTCTTAAACTTAAATCACGATTTTGTGTCACGAAAGCGACAATTAGAAAACCATTTAGTAATGTTAACTTCACTTTGAAATGCTAACGACCCGCAAGAACGAGCAAATCTTCCTCCGCTTTGCACTGTACCACTCATATGCACATGTTTGTTATAAAGCCGATTCACGGTAACATTTTTAATGAATCGGTATACAGAATTCCATACACACTACAAAACAGTACAAAAATCTCAAAATGCACTTGAGATTGACTGACAAAATCAAGCACTGTGAAGAAAACTATGCGACTGTGCTCAAACTCCGTTTCAGTATAGGCGATAATTGTGCCAGCCTGGCGACAAATCTGTGGATGAGTTTGGTATTCCTTCGAAGCCCTGGGTATACTCTTGTAATGTTATATAAAGTACAAATATACTGAAATCAAAGGATTTTACTGCAATTTCAAATGCCAATAACAATAATAATTTTAAGATATTAACTGATTATAATACGCTTCTCTTATTTGCACCCAGCCAATAAGCGCAGCAATTTCAAGCCTTCTTTATTTTACTTCAGCATGCAAATTTTATTGATGTTCCAAATTTGTGTTGGCTTCTTCCTATGAAGCTGTAATACTTGTCACTTTTCCTTTTTCCTTGTCATTTAAGGCATTTTATGCAAATATTTCGAATTTCAATTTCTTCTGGATTGATTTGGTGGCAAGTGGGGGGAACAGCTTCAAATGATTTCACACTTGTGTAACGTTGTCGTATGTTTTGCAACGTCGATATATTTTTTATTTCCAAACGTTGACATTCTTCTATTTCATCAGTCTGTATATTAAATTCGTCATGGCATTTGTATACCGCTGGTGTTTGAGCAATTTCTAATTGAAAAATAGTATTAATTGCTCTACCTTAAAACATCGATGTATAACGATCGATACGGCGAAAAATAAAAAACACATTAGAAAGGTTTTAAATCACCAAATATCCTTCGACCAAGTGAATTTTATAATTTTCACAGTTGATTGAATGATGTCCGTCTATCTGGCCGGCCGACTGATAAACACGACAACTGTCACGAATTTTTTTATGGAACTTCTTAAAAACTGAGACAGTCTAATATTTTGTCGAGAATTGTAAATGGGCTACACATTCAAGTACAAGTTCTTTTTGAAAAATGCCGTTTTCCCCGACCGATTGAGAACACCCTTCAGGTACTTCCCATACAAATGACCGATTTAAATTAAAAGATAGTGTCGCATAGCAGCACTAAATTTGGCAAAATTTGGCGCATGTTAGACGTTTGCTAAAGTAGAGTCTGAGAATGAAAATAGATCGTACTATCATATCCCTTCTAATGTCTCTCATACTAAATGACGATTTTCCGCAACTCAATTTTTTCCTACAATCCCTAAACCTTAGACTGCAGCAATTACAAAAAGCAATGAAAAGCTCTACAGAATAATCACGGCTTTTCTGGTATTTCCCGCACAAAATTGAGCAATTAAACGCACATATTATTTCTAGGTTAGCAGCTATCGTTCCGCTGCACTAAATTTGGAATAATTTACCATATGCAGATGTTTAATAAACTACATGGAAATGAACTGCACTGCATAACCCTATTGGTATAATAGATAACATTTGTTCGATTTACCAAAACTCAATGGTTCTTCCATAAAGTTATATTTTTCTAAGGGTGTCAATCACAAATTTCTTAAAAATTTTAATTACAGGAAACATATGGAACTCAGATTAGGATTATGAAGAACAAAATCTAAGCATTACAAACAATTTGATATCGAAGACAGTTGCGCTTAATTTATGCCTCTGTTATATTAAACAAATTATATGTGAAACAAATTCGGTTCTAGTTGTAAATATTAATTGCAAGTGTCCAATTTGAACCAAAACCGCTGTTCGGGTTAAAACAAAAAAACAATTTTTTGACAGAACCAGTGTTTCAAATGCGTGACAAACTATTGAACCAGACATTTTACTAAGTTTTTTCTTCTACTTTCAAATGCTGAAAAATTTAGAGGTAGTCTTTTGTATATCGTATGACGATACGCAAAATGATTTAAAACTAATAAAAACAATTCGTATCCCGTAGCATCTACTTATAGGTACATGTCCATCGTTTCACATTTCCTTTTTCAATTGACCACTTAGTCCTACCAGTGAAGGCAGACCCCTTCCCTTCTTCTTTCCCACAACTTCTTTAATATCTTCCCTTCTCTTACGATCCACCGTTTTACCATATGAATAGTACTTCGTCAGGGCTAGGAATTTATTTGCCCTCATAAGAGCAATAAGAGATTCAAATAACTCTTTAATTAATGTATTCTTTTTTTTACTTTTTTTATTGTATAGAAAATTCAATTTTATTTTGTACAACTAATTGGTTTTTGCTCATTTACGCATATGCGACATCTGATCATTGCGAGATTGCCTCAATTATCGTTTTAGTGGACTGCTTCAATTGAGTAAAATAGTCAGGTGACCTTGGGGACCAGCGGAGAGTGGAGTTTTTGGATATGTGTTTGTTTGGGGATTTTATTTAAAGTTCCACGATATTGCGAATATTGTTGCAGTCAAATGCTGTCGAAACGGATACGTCTTCGGCACCGTTCTGTATAAAAAGCACCTTCAACATCTCTAAATAACGAGCCCCATTGGCAGTTGATAGTAGCACGATTCGTGCGTCAGCCAGTATATTTAGTTATCAACGGTTTCGTCATGCCCACTCTATCTTCTCACGTGCGTTAGTGGAATCTCTAGAGTTACCTGCAATTCAAGATTTAGCTTTGGGAAAATCCTTCTATCCGTATACCGCTCTAAAGCGTAGAGTTTTGATCGAAGTTTTGAAATTCTCTGTGTCATCACAAGCATATTTTTCTACTTCAGCGTATTGATTTTGAAATGTTCGTCAGAAAATTCCAATGGCGAAAAATGGTTGCATTTAATAGACTTTCTGGATTGGTACAAAGTGTGCTCTTCAGTCTTACTTTAAGAATTACTATTTTTGGTAATTGGTAGAAGTAGAAAAGGTAGTAGAAAAGTAGAAAATATTCTATAAATGTATTGAGTAATGGATTTCACTTGGGATTATTGAAAACAATAATCCTCATGTCTTCTGTCTCCATATATCTATTTGTCCTTTTTAAAAATAAAATAAAAATTGTAATTTATTGAAAACATTATTCAAATATAGTGGAGACGTCTTGGATAGCATTTATCTCCATTCTCCAGTGATTCATTTTTCCCTTTACGGATCCTAAGCATTTCTTGAATCATTATTCTTATAATGTCCTTTTATTTCCCTCGTATACTCATTGTCAGTGTACAATCAATTAATAATATAATTTTTTTTTGGTGCCAGATTAGGCATTCACGTGCTGGCGTCAAATGCCGCATGCCACTTAGAGGTACTACATTTTTTTTGAATTGCAGACTTAATGGCGTCTCACAAGACGCGAATTTAAGGGCTTGTTAAGTGAATGCCAAAGCCATTAGTGTAGCAATAGGATCTTTCTGGGGGCGGCTATGGCCACTAGAAATGTAATAAACAGAAGAAAGCATTTAAAATGCCCAATATATTTTGACCAAATGTGTTTCATGACTTTTTAAGCCGATTGAGAGATGTCTTTCTATCTGGCTGGCTGGTAGAATTAATAAATGCCGTAAATCTTAATGAAACTTCGTAAAACTTTGCAAAGCCTAATAGTTTTTTCGGATCTTAGTTCAAGATCAGAAGCAAATTGGCCGATTTTCCCATATTACATTTTTCTTCATAGCTCCTAATTTTTAAACTGCAGCGTCCTGAATTTTTGTCCTTTGTGTTTACCTACTATTCTCGATAACATTGAAAAGCTCTTTAGGTTAACCTCGTCTCTTTTGATACCTCTCATACAAATGAGTGATTTAACCTATATATTTACTTGTTTATATCTCCTATCCGATTACACTAAATATAATTGATCGAAATTAACTGTAATTTGTAACACGTAGTCTGCAGCTACCTGTTGTGCTCTATATTTTTTGGAAATTTGGGAAAAATTATCATCATTGTATTGTTTTATACTACTATCTGCCAAGTCACCATGCGTCTTATGGTATGTGACATCTAAATTAGTGGTTTGTAAACCGACGGTCTGACACGTCTGTCAGCTGTTAAACGTTTGCCATTTACGAATACGGATCGTTTGACAACCGAAGAACGCGTAAAAATAGTTAAAACTTACTACAAAAGTTGTGATTCAAACGTGGATACTTTTCGTGTATTACGAAGTGATTATGGTCGTCATAATCAACCTACTGTGCAAGGAATTGGCAAAACTATAACGAAATTTGAAGAGACTGGAAGCGTTACAGATATGGTCAGGTCTGTACATCATCGCAATGTAGGTACTGCCGAAAATATCGCTTCTGTTAGTGAAAGTGTGGTAAATAATCCATAAATCCTAGCTTTATGTGAGTTTTATTTAATTTTTCTTTAGAAACCGAAAAATGAATAACCCGTTACTAATGTATCACAACAAAATAAGTGGAAGTTATTCAAAAAGAATTATATTACAAGGATCCTGTCTGCGTATGCTTACCGCTTCTTACGAGGCACTTTTAAACCAAATCCGAATAAGGGAACTGAAGTACTTAAAAGCATTGATTCAACTCCCACTTACCTATATAATTCCTAGCAATTAAAGCGAAACATATTAGTGCGATATGTTTCAAAATCTATTCCTAATGCAACATAATATGTTTCGAATACGTAATTTTTGATAGCTCATCTAAAGAAGCTCCATTCAAAGTTTTTGGGGAAAACATTTGTTTACCCTCCTTCATGATGGAATTTGTTATTCTATTTGTAAAAACGGCTAATACTCAAGACTTGCCACAAGAATCTATGTCGCTAATGTCCGTCCCCAATATTGTGGACTGTCATCAATGGTTCTCCGTGAATAGGCTTCGATCCTACGCAACGCTTAAGGTTGCATTTTCATACCCAATTTTAGTGGAATTATTTATAGATATGCTGAAGAAACATTTTCTGGGTCAAAAAGCAATTCTTTTGAATAATGACAAATTGCAAGCAAAGATTTGAATTTCCGTCACGCCTACATCACTCGTGAATATATGGAAAAGATTCATCATAAAACATTGTTTAACCCCCACAACAACTCTATGTTAATTTCATTGATGACTACATAATTTTTCAGTACTTCCCCATCACAAAATGTGATAAATGTTTGGTTCCTTGGATGATTTTTCTTTTTTTTTTTTTTTTGAGATTCTTAACTTTATATCTTTCAAAGAGTGGCAATGAATTCAACCAACTTTGCCGTATGTCATGCATTAAATAATTAACTTAGTTCTTAGAATGTCCATTTAGGCACACCCGACCGATTTAGCGGAGTTTAATTGTCCCCCTGTAAGCCCTAATGCATAAACTCCAGTAATTTATTTTTTGTCAATAGCATTTAATATGAAGTATTTGTTAATAAGAACCCACCAATTTGCCACATTACACTATTTGTATTCCAATTAATTTCTTAGTATCAAAAAATTTAGTCTTTCTGTGCTTCAAATCGATAATATATATTTTTTTTAATTAATGTGCTCGTCTTGGCATACCGCAGGTACCCCATATTGACTTCATTTTATTCTTTGCCGAAGAATAAAAGTAGTCACAGATTCTTCTATGGACCTTCTTCTGCAATATAATTTTGCATTGTTTAAAACAAGTTTGACATTTCCGCAACCAACACAAGATTCACTTGGGCCACCACTTCCAAAAAATCTTTTCTCGACGCCTGTACCCTAGAAATATAAGTATCTTAAATAGTGAAACAAATTGAAAATTGAAAAATTGAAATTTAATCATAAATAAGATGCAGCATTAGGCTACTTTAGAGATATTCTAATGATTTATGAGTTTAGATCCCAATTACTCAATTCACAGGGTGAATGTTTTATTGTCAAAACATATTTGATCTTACAATTTTCTAATCCATGTATTCTATATATGCCAGCTGTAGGGATAAATACAATAAGCTGTTTTCCCCCTCTGTCTCTCTCTTTCTCTCACTCACACTCTCTCTCTCTCTCTCTTTATCTCTGAGTGCAAAAATATATCATTTTACTTCGGATGTGGTTTATTGCAGGTTTCTCTGTTTGCTGTATAAATTGCTCCGAATTTATTTTTGGAATGGTTGTGCTTTACTCTTATCGTACATCCCCATATTTATTTGTTAATTTTATAACAATATTATGCTGACATTCGCAATATTTAATTTTATGACCTGCAACCCTCGTCAGCCACTACACAAAAATTCTTCTGGTGCTGGTATTAAAAGAAATTTATCCACACTTATCCCTAAACATTTGAACTCATTTCGCTTCCTTTTTAAGTTTATGACATCTTTTTAGGAGTCTCTTTAGGATTGAATGACTCTCGATCAATTTGCATGAATGGAAATAAAAGTATCGGTTTCATGTAACTTTTATCTTACGACATTTACCCTTTTCTGGGGGATTGTTTGCTTTTTGGCAGGTTCACAGTTTATAGCCTTTTTAACACCCATTCGTTGTTGTTGTTGTTGAAGGGAAACCTTGTTAGCAAAATGTGGAATCTTTACCAAATGGAATTACTAACAGTTGTTTTATGGTGTGTAATTCATGAATGTTGCTGGAATTAACAGATGGGTTTTGAAACCTTCTCAATATTTACATATGCTAGCCAAAAACATGTAAAAGCGTATGATTGAAGAAGGGCCCAGTGGAAAAAGGTGTCCGATTTATTTTACAAAAGTTTACAAGAAGTATAAGAAATACTTTTATAGCCGCCAACTTTGCAATTTAGAAAAAAATACATACAGTCATAATGATTACTCGTACGTGTGGTTTTATGCAGTGAGATTTGTATGAGAATGATACTAAAATAATCAGCATCGAAACTATTACTGATAAAAATCAAAGTACCTGAGTCTTTTTTCCACCATTTGCCCCTTTTTCGTGAAACATTAAAGCCATCGTGAGCATATAAATTAAAACTCGATGAGTTTTTGGTTTAAAAAAAATTTATTTATTTGGAGTTTCCTCCTTATATACCAAACTAGAACTGACTTAAAGTTAACAAAGATTTTCCTTATATTACAATTATTACTTCTCCATAACAAACATCACCTGTTTAACTTCTTGGAATTTCTCGGTAACTGGATCTGTTGTTTTTCAACGAGCGGATGTTCCCACAACACGCTTAAATTTGGCAGACATGTCGTCAGCAAATTATTTCCTTCGTCATTTCATGCGTTAACGTTAACTTATACACTATATGTTTGCTTATACGTACTCGTATGCGCTTATACGTAATGCTTATACGCGCTTATACGTAATGCCTCTACGTATGCTTATGCGTATTGTATACAGATACTACTAGATATGCCGGTCTTTCCCTACACTTTCTTCTCAAATAGAGGGGCAAAAATAGTCATGCATTGCAGTGTTTTGCAAAAGTGATCTAGAGTTAGCAAAGATACTGCTAGCTCTGTTATATGCATTTAAATGATTTGCTATGGGAATGTTTCAGGAAATATGGCAATATTTTTAAAATTCAGACCAAACAAATTCTCTCGGATCAAAGTTATTTTGCCAGACACTGCGATACTCCTTTTGCCAATCTATTTGTAACAACCAGAAGTAATAATCTGAGTCTCTATTAACCATATATGTATATTCCTGGTCGTCGTAAAAATCTATATTGTACTAAACATATAGATCCGTTTGTCCGAAAGCACAAGGGAGGTCGCACTCCTTGAAATTTGACACGAAACTGTCCCATAATCGTACGTTCAAAATTGAGCCCATTAGCAAAAAAAAAAAAAAAAATCCAAACGCACCTGTAGAATAATAGGCACTTTTGAGAATATTCTCAACAATTTTATTGTTGGAAAGAGCTTTCATAACCCACAAATTTTAAGGAATGCATTAACTATGTTATTTAAAATACAGGGTGACGCACGAATCTTGCTACAAACTGTCAATGGGACCATTATTCAAAGATGTGGAAGGAGATTTTTTTTACCCAGAACTGCGCCGAAGCCGTATTCGTTCCAACAGCATTTAGTTCCAGCAAGATAAGGCGACCAAACACACAGCCAGACCGTTTATGGCGGAAACAAATTAATATCCAGAAACGTCCATTTTCCGCTGGCCTTCAAGGTTATTTGACCCGACTGCACCAGACTCTTTCATGAGGTTGTGTCAAGCAAAAGGTGTACAAAATTAAAGCAGTAATTGAGACGATCCCGACTTTATCCCTTCAGGCCGCAATCAATCATTTTCTGATCAGGCGTCACATATGTGTGAATAAGCTTGAAGGTCATTTACGGTCTATCATCTTCATCAATTCAATTAGTTATCTAAAATAAAATATAATTTTCTATACAATAAATAAAATTGATTAAAAAAGTTATTTGAATTTCTTATTTTTTCACAATTCAAAGAAACACAAACTTTAGCAGGAATAACGAACTAAGTTCGTTCATCGGACCATTTATTAATTAATTAAGAGCCACATACTGTGATGGTTAATTGATCCCGCAAAGAACTATTCCAGTTCATCAATTTTTAAGGGGGATGCCCCAACCGGGCCCTAGCTGTTAAGAAATATTAAGAAAATGCGCAATGCGAAACGCGAAAGTGGGGAAAATAGATGTTGTTTTTGTGTGGAAATAGCGTATTCTTGTCAAGCCTATTTATCGTAATTGTAATATTTTTGGCAAATTGTTCCAGTAAGAAAAAAACTTATTCATACAGGAACTAAACCAAATTTTCAGTCAGGTGAACTGACTTACACATACTTTCACCTAATATTCGTTTGCGTTGTTGAACAAAATTTTCCTTCTTCTTTCTTTCCGAAGATTTTTACTAAGGGGCGTGGTGGTGCAACCTTTTTTCACTCGCAGTACCAAATAATTGATGTGAGCTCAATTGTACTGAATACAGAATGATTGAACGAATAATACGAATCGGGGAATATAAAATATAAATAAGGTAATTTGTAATTTGGGAGGTGCTCATTCCGCCGATTTTTTCGTATTTCATTCGATATTATAACCCAATATAATTGACGAGAATTTAAGTAACTTCAGGCAAATTTCGACAAAGTCGATCTAGGAATTAACTGAAGCAACATGACAACGTTGCCTATCTTCGTTCTCAAAACTTAGATTACCTAAAGCTACAATTCGTACCAAGTAATACAAATCAATACAACGGACAAAAACTTCCATTTGCCCACCCCTGGCAAAATGATCAAGTTAAACAGATAGGAAAAATGTTTTTTGTAACAAGTAGGTAAGACCCCATACTATAGTATTTCAAAATCTGTACGTTAAAAATGTCTTGGAATTACAGTATGCTAGCACATTTCCTGCACCAATAATAAATAAAATTAAATTGTGATATTCTTGGTGAAAATCTCCTTGCCAAAAAACTAAGACAAATTATAGTATTTGTTCAAATTTGCAATTCTAGCTCAAAGTTCCTTTTGGTTTAGCCGTTCATTTGGTCCAAATAAAAAATTCAAATAACTTTTTTTAGAATCAATTTATATCTTTTATTTGTTTTATAATATAGAAAATTCAATTTTATTTTATATAACTTATTGGTTTTAAAGATGATAGACCGTAAATGACCTCCATACTCGTTCACGCATATGCGAGACCTGATTACAAAATTATTTATTGCGGGATCGCTTCAATTATTGTTTTGGTGGACTGGTTCAGTGCAGTCAAATTCCTTGGCTTCGTTTTGTACTTCGGCTTCGTTTTTGTCCTCTTGCTTGGCATAACCCGGTAAAAAAAAGTCTGGTGCAGTCAGGTGCCATTTGGGACCGGCGCAAAGTAGAGTTTCTGGATATTTATTTGTTTGGGAATTTTCGTTGGAGTTCCGCCATAACCGGTTCGGCTATACATATGTGTAGTTGCTCCATCTTGCTGTGTTTCGTATGAGACTGTGCGAATTGAGCGGTCTTGCGTGCCCACATGTTCTGTAATAATTTGTTGGATACTCTCTACTGCGCTTCCAACACACATCTTCATAAGAAATAATTACACAATCGAAAGGATTAATTTGTATTTGAATGTGTGTGCTATTAATTGGTAATCTTAGTAAGGCAACATGACTGAAATGAATTACAATGAATAAATTGCAAAGTTTTCCCCAGATATTACGAATACGACGCTTTTATTAATGTTAACAATTTTTCTACATTTTTTGTTTTTATTATACCTTCAACCGAAGGAATAAAAAAAGTACCTATTGATCAAAAGTATTTCGTGACTATTTAAGTTCCGTTCTCGGTATTTTGTAAAGAGATTTATAAATAGACTTGATTTTTGTCCACATCCAATCCGCATCTTTCAAGCAATAGTACTGAATTCAATCAAATTTCTACGGATGCAAATAGAGTGCACTGCCACACCGCTTCTGGTACTTCTCACATGAATTGACTGATTCCTCTAAATTTAATTTCCGACTTAAAACCCTATTTATTGCCTTACAATGCTTAAGAAATTTTGAAAAATAGGTCGGATTACTACACACGCTACAAAAAGTTATAATTTTGTTTCTTTTATTGTACGTTTTAATTCTCATTATTTTTGGATATGAACCTGACGATTTATTAAATCCCTTATGGCACCGTTTACACTTTCGCACTAACCAAAAGGACGCCATAACGGTTTGACCGAATTTTTGGGGAGCTTAAATTCGGAGGCTCAGCACACCGAACCGATTAAAATTCTTGCGTCATCATGTACATGTCCCGATTATCTCTTATACTCGTACTTTAAAAGTTCTCCTTTGACTTTTTACAGCTTTCTTTTTTTGCCTATTGTAAAGCAAATAGACATCAGAATTACTTCGGAAAACTTGTTTTCGAACGGCAACAAAATTTTACGTAAACTGTAAAAGAAACCAAAACAAAATCTGTACGTTAAAAATATCAGAAATCTGAATTCAAGATTTGTGGAAAATCGAATTTCTTTTGCCATAATTTTGGGAAAAGTGTTCAACACCAAAGTTGTTAACACATTTAACGGGTGAAATAGCGATGGCTTTAATGTTGAAACTAGGATTGGGTCTCAATAAATAGTTAGTAATGCGAAAGGCTTTAATTGATAAAGGATGAAAATTTTTATCTTCGTATGATATACAGGAATACAGGAATACAATACAGGAAGAAATCATCTTACCAAGCCGAATTGAATAAGATTAAGATCTATATTTGCCCCAAATTACGATGTTTTTTATTACCGTCAGTAATTTGTTCAATATAATGTAAGATTAATTTAATCGTAACAGTATTAGGAAGTAGCGAAATAGAAGATCGATCATTACAGTGCACTGACCCAAAATGACCGATCACTACAATGAGCAAAGATGTAAAAACCTAAAATGCAGCTACATTGTGCTACAATAAAAAATGCAAATAACTTTTTTTAGAATCAATGTAATTATAATAATAATTTTATTTTATATAACTTATTGGTTTTGAAGATGATTGACTGTAAATGACCTCCATACTCGTTCACGCATATGCGAGACCTGATTACAAAATTATTTATTGCGGGATCGCCTCAATTATTGTTTTAGTGGACTGGTTCAGTGCAGTCAAATTCCTTGGCTTCGTTTTGTACTCCTCTTGCTTGGCATAACCCCCTAAAAAAAGTCTGGTGCTGTCAGGTCAGGTGACATTCGGAACCGACGCAAAGTAAAGTTTCTGGATATTTATTTCTTTGGGAAATTTCCCTGGAGCTCCGCCATAACCGGTCTGGCTATATGTGTAATTGCTCCATCTTGCTGGAACCAAATGCGGATGAAACGAAGACGCCTTCGGCGCTGTTCTGGGTAAAAGACTCCTTCAACATCTCTAAATAACGGTCTCCATTGACAGTTGACAGTAGCACGATTTGTGCGCCACCCTGCGCTTGTGCCATAACCCAAAAGTACCGTCGGCAAAGTTTATTGGAAACTACATACATATTTAGATTTTAAATTGATTTGCCCCAAAGCGAAATTTCAATAAAAAACGTATGAAATTCTATTACAAATATGGTTTCAATTAACACCAGCCACTTAATATGAACGCCATGTTGACAGTAATGGCAGAGAGAGAGAGAGCAACAGGAACATTACACTGTGGTTTACTACAGCAGCGAAGCAACACATGAGCAAAAAGCAACCACAAAGCACAGCTCACTACACATGACAAGTAAAGCAATGTGAAATGTTAAGAGATGAAATGTGAAAATATTCTCACTGTGGAAAAGGGACGAAACTACTCAAGCAAGGGTGTGGTTAACAATAATACTGGGAAATTTCACCAACATTTTGGCATGTGTACGGTAACAATGGCAAATAAATTGTGAGGTGTGAAAAGTTTTGCTGGGTCTCGCATGAGGACTCCTTGCTAAGTCAATATTATCATTATTATCCCTCCAGCGAAGCAAAAATATGTCCCAGTTCAAATATCCAACTTTAAAGTAAGGCATACAAATAAATCGCGGAAATTATTTAAATAACATGTAACTCATTTAGAGTTACTTTTTCCAGTAGGAATTTTATGGCAGATCAAAATGTCTAAAACACCTCATGGTGGAATAATTTTTCGTTATACTGCAATTGGTTCCAGCAAGACGTCGCTAATTGCCACACAAACCGCAAAGTCATGGCATTTTTGGGAGATTTATTCGGTTAAGAGTTTAAAGCTTTCTTAACAAATTATTAACACTTAGTATACACTTGAAATGATGATGTAAATTTACATTTACACAGTATTTTTATATCATATAGCATGTATAAGATAAATTGTAAATAAGAGGTTAAATGCAACGATCTAATCGTTCACCGACACATGTATACATGCTAGTTAAGTTTAAGGAATAAAAATGCAAGAGTTTTATTCTTTAATTAGCCCAGTTTAATACTGGGGTTTCTTCATTATTCCGGTTTAACACCTTCGTAGTTTTGAGTCTTTGATACAACTGAACTTAAACTCATATTGAAGTTACTTTGGCACTGGAAGGGCATCTATCGATTATGCTGTGCCACTCAATAGAACAAAGAATGTATTAGAATAGTTCTTTGTTGCGAGAAAAGAAAAACGATATTGTGCACTTTAAACAATCATGAATTTCATCATCGAAGATGCAACTTGCATCATAGAAATTGTTAACTGTACTTGTCACATACGCGGTGTCAGCAAAAGGGATCATTGGTGGGCCACAGATGCGATATTGTAAACAAAAGTTAACTAAGTTCTTATTAGTGAAGGCTTTTGTTTATGCCATTGAATAAAGTTCGAAAGGGATATTGCGGTATCGTACATATATATATACTTTGTTTATGCGTTAATGGAACGGAGGGACGGAGGTAAAATGAATGGGTTGTCTATATGTGTATTGTGTGTGTCACATATAACTTGCTCTGCCACTGGCCATTTCATTGAGTGTATTACACCGTTCTCACTGCTTCACGTATATTCTTCTTTTGTGTTTCTCTGCGGCGATGTCTCTCTACTATCACAATCAAATCAGTTGGACTTCGGCCGTCGTTGTGGTGGCCACACATCGAAGGAAGTAGTTCAATTCAACCGTAGTGGTGAAGAGCGACACTACTGATTTTTATAGTCATAGATTCTTATATTCATGGTGGTCATGGATTCCACCTCTATATAATTACTGTGACTAATATAGGTATACTAACCCTGCGCAATAATTCACAACTGTGGGATTTATTCTGACTGAAGCGGCAGAGGAAGCCGAGAACAACGGACGGGACACGGACACTGCGGTCGTCATCGTTACATTGGATCTTCCTCTGAATTATTAATACTACACTACTAAATTCTTAATAAATTAAGATATAATTAATTGAAACTCTGGAACCTGGAACCTGGCTGAGTATTAGCCCGGATAATCGGTTACAATGTATATATATATACTGTGTAATATCACTCTACCCCACTTATTCCTTAGTGGTTACGTAAAGCCCAAACTCAAGGTAAAGCCATCAATTTTCATTCCTAGAACCAAGTTTATCAAGGGCATGAAATGTGCCAAATTTAGTTGAATTCAGAACAACCGCTTCAAAGAGAAAGCCAGACAAGCGGACGCCACTCAATCGACTAAAAAGATCATGAAACACTTTTAGCCAAAAGACACTTCATGCTTTAAAGGCTGCGCTTTTGCTGTATCATATACATATATGTATCTTCAAATGATATATTCGTTCATTTCTTCGGGTAAAGATATAAATATAATCAAAATTAATTGAATACTGTGGCTTTTAGGAGTGTCGAAACCTACTTGGTTAGTTCCCTTATGCGTGAGCTATATAAATGGATTGATCAATATGATCCAATTGTTTACGTTCAACTCCTATCTATACGTAAGTTCTGACTTTGAGCAAAAAATATAATTGACCTGAACACCTTATATGGTAATATATAGAAATAAGAACCGATATCGCCTATTCTCGACAAAGTTTTTCCTTGACTCGAACAAAATATATTGTGATTCATGTTTTGTTATCAAAAATAAAAGGACGGAGGGATGGGCATCGCTAAATCGACTCAAAAAGTGATTCTTGGTCTGCCTGTGATGTAGTGCATAACAACGACGTAAACTTTTCATTGAAGTTATGAAAGCAAACTGGTGCAACAACAAAATGGCAAAATCGCTATGTTGAAACGATTAAAAAAAGTTTGCGTTTAGCATAGTTAAGTGTTAAGGAACATGTCATTCATGGCGTATAAGTTTTATGGCAAGAGATTTATGCAATGTTTTCTAATAGCGGTTTTAATCTGCACTATTTATATTCCGCGTCCTATTAGGGCCGATGCCATGACTCTAAGAATTGTACATGTAGTATGGAGTTGTGTACTGGGTGGCACCTCTGAAGTGATTTCTGTTTGATTATATGTAGCTAATGCGCAGAAAGCTCGGCTCCTTATGACACGTATGTCCTGAAATAGGAAAAAGTAAAAGAAGATTAGTTGACTACATCAGACTTTCTGCACTCACGGTTGGTTCGCCAGCTTTATTTTTTATCGTAATTTATTCTATATTGACTCTACCTAACTATGCTTGCTGATTCGACGGAATGCTGTGTTGGCAGAATGTCATTAGTATTTAACATGGCTGTGCATTTCCAATTCAACTACTATGACTTTCTTTCTTCAACACTAAGGAAAAGTCAAAGCGATTTGAAATGTACTCGTATGTCACACGATAACAGTAAACCTACCAAGAACATTTGGAACCACATTGGACTCGAGTTGCCCTTGGTGTGTGTCGTACACCCATGACTGACGATACCAATGCTTATCCTTTATCCGATAAATGTTGAGAAAAGTGTGATATAATTTGCGCTCAATTTTGCTCACAGAAAAGTATTTAAGTTAACATTATCGTGTTCAAAACCTGAGTAGGAATGAAAAAACTATGATTTAATATATGTGAATGTCAGACTCTTGTTGGATGACTGTTGCACGATGGTTAGTGCCCGCGTCCATCATTCGAATGATCGCGGGTTCAATGCCGCATACAGCCACCTACCATTATTTCAGCAGGGTTCAGCTCTATATGTCTGACAAATACTTCGAGTAGTCCAGTAATCGACAAGTGTTGTAAATGCTTTGAATCATCGTTAAGCTATAGGTCCCGCTGAGTGAGTCTTAAAATAGAATCTCACTGAATGTGAGAATACGTAACGAAGTGTAAGGGAAGTAGTTTTTTTTTAAATCGACCCACATGCATTCAAGACGTAACTATAGGGTGAATTTTTAAGATTTAAGTTTTTCAGGTTGGCAGCACCGCTTGGTAATGGCGTCCAAACGTCATCTGTCAAAGTGAAAAGTGTTCAGTATACTCTGTTTTATCGAAAAATTGTGTTTAGCGGTTAGGCTCATTTCTTGCTGAACGGATACGTACACAAGCAAACCTGTCGCATCTGGAGTGATGAACAGCCACAAGCCATCATGATGCATCCCGAAAAAGCGACAGTCTGGTGTGGTTTATGGACTGGTGGCATCATCGGTCCATTTTTCTTCAAAGACGACCGTGGAAAAAACGTTACCGTCAACGGCGAACGATATCGAGCCATGATACGCGATTTGTTTTTTTTTTTGCCCCAATTGGATGAGTTGAACTTGATTGACATGTGGTTTCATCAAGACGGTGATATGTTGAGGGTGCATTTGGTGAACAGCTTATCTCTCGATTTGGCCCTGTGGGTTGGCCCCAAGATCTTGCGATTTAACGCCTCTTGATTATTTCTTGTGCGGTTATGTCAAGTCGTTAGTTTATGTGGACAAGCCGAACACTATTAAAGCCTTGGACCTTCCGAATGGACATTTTGAGACGGAGCCGCGGACAATATTTACATGAAATTATCTTTAAAAATTAAATGGCAAAGACCAGTTTATCGATTCCAATAAAAAATGTTAATATATGATACAAATTTGGTGCGATTTGTATTTGTTCCATGTCCCAAAGAAGTGAACAATATTGAATTTTAGAATATTTTTGATTTTTATATTTGACTATGAAAGCGATTGGTGGGTATTAACAGTTTCAACAGTAGAGCGAATAATAACTTAAATGTCGTCACGAAAAAGGTATCAATTTGGTGGTTCTCATATAATAATTTTCTAATAGCTCTAGCCGTTTAGTTAAGTTGAAAATACTTATTATTTGTTAAAGAACACGTTAATTTTAGTCCCATTTTGATAGGAATAACCGCTGAAATTTCGTTTAAATTAATCCATAAATGTAAAGAAAATATTATTTTGTGGCAATTAGTATTTGTAATGCTTTTAATATATTTTTAATATTTTAATATTTTAATATTTTATAATATTAAAGTTACTACATTCAACTTGAAATGCGGTAATATTTGAAAATATGGGTGCGATCTTATGAACTTTGTACATTCTTCATGTATCAGTCACAGGTTGCTTGACGACCACCAAGATGTTCCTTAAAGATACTGAAGTGCCTTTTCTTTTCAGAACTACACCAAAGAAGAATAGATGGTGCAAATTATCATATAGAAAGGTCTTCTGGCGCTTAATTGAATCGAAAATTCCCCCGTAAGCTAATTTAAAAAATCCCTACGGTCAAGGCCTCCTGAACTCAATGCACGCGATTTCTTTCTGAGGTTTTGTTCCAAACAGGATGTTTATAAAAGAAAATCAACAAATTTGGATGATTTAAAGCAAGGCACTCGAACGCTAATTGAGGCAATTTCAGCTGCAGCCATTTAAGTGGCAACGAATAATCATATTGGAAGCACGTCAGCGTGAGTGGGAATAATTGAAACTCGATAATTCTTAGAAGTCTTCAAAAAAATGGTAATAGCAATGTATCATTTTTCATATTAACAGAAAACCAAATAAATTTGTTAATTAAAAATAAGTTATTTGAGTGTTTTAACATTGCAACTTTCTTTAGACATTCCGCACATTTTACAAAATGTCTGTACGATAATAACATTGCAATTCAATATTTCAGTTTTGCAAGAAGGGTATCATCAACTATAATTTATAAAAAAGTTATTATCGTCTTCGAAATCCAAATTTTAGCGTTAAAGATAACAAGAAGTTTATACGCACTTAAAATTAGCTTCAATTACTTTATCTATAGACTACTATTACACGTCCATTTACATCTGAAGTTCCAGGGGGGAGCATCAATGTCGCCCTCATATCTCATATTATCATATTAAAGTCTTCAAGAACAACAAATGATTTTGGAAGGCCTACAGAAAATTTGTTCATGAGAGAAAACCGACCGCGGTTAAGCTCGTTATTACACTGTTTCGCAATGACATTGGATGGGTCTTCATCGCCAGAAGTAGAAGTAAGTTTGTCGAGCCACTCTTGTCTGATAATACTCAAAGAAATTAGTAATATACCGTCGCACTAAAATTTTAACGAAGTACTTCCATATTTTTGCTAATTAAGTTTACAGCCACAAATGTCAAATTTTTCAATGGAAATATCAGCACCAAACAACACTTAGGGTTGCCAAGGTTCACAATATTAATAAATTGAAATATGTAATAACTCATTCATGATTTTTAAGTGAATACGAGTGAATCGTCAGTCTTATTCTTTGGGTTGAGGAAAATCTAATTCTGTATTCGTATTCTTTTAATGTATGTTTTTTGTACTTAAAGAAGCATGGATTTGGACGGGTTTTATGTGTGAATATTTGTATTTTAAAAGATCTACATTATTCAAATTGCGCATTTGCACTCCGTCAAAAAATTATTTTTGTCGCTCACATACCATAAGCGTCATCTGTAGAGACACGGAGTTTAAGCGTTTACAGTGCTCATTTAGTTCGTTTATAGTGCTCGATTTTATCACTTCATCACAATTGTGCTCTACTACTTTTACAATGGAAATAAATGTCGAATGGAAAATTGTTCTCAAATTTTCTATACCAAATGGAGTTTTGTGTGCTGAATCCCTGAAAATGTTATACAAGGCCTATGGCGAATCAATTTTCTCAAAAACACGTGAACGTGAGTGGTACAGTGCATTAAAAAGTGGCCAAGATATGGTAGAAGGTTTGCCTCGATGTGGTCGACCATTAACGTCTTCAATTGAAGATACCCGTGAGAGGAATGCTGGCTGAAATGCTTCATTTAAGTTTGAGAGAGATAGCCGTTAAACGTTCTGTATCTAACGAATCAATTCGTATCATTTTACATGTTTGGGCATGAGACGCATTGCCGCATGACTAGTTCTCAAAAATATTAATGTTCTTCAAAAATTCAATCGCTAAAAAATCTCTGAAGACACGCTAAAACAAGCGCATTCCGACCCCATACTCATTGAAATCGTTATAATTTGCGATGAGGCGGACCTACGAGTTCGACATGCGACCAGCTTCGGAAAGGCGCCTTCAAAATCGATCAAAAATCAAGGAAATACTGACTGTTTCTTAACTGTTCTTTTATGTACTTGGAATTCTTGCCGGAAGGTTAGATGATCAATAACAAAACATCATATGGACGTTATGCAGCATTTGAGCGAGCAAATTTCTTGATAAAAAAGCAAATTTTTGAAAGAAAACTTTTGGATTTTGCACCACTGTAATGCACCGTCTCACAGATTTATCATAGAGTACGATTTTCTTTCCAAAAACATTAGCATTAAACATAACAAATTTCAACAAACATCCGACACGAAAACTGAGCTTGAAAAATATTATTAAATGTTTCTTTGGCATAAACGTATTATTTTAGGAGGTGTTTTATATGAAGACGATACAACAAATTTCACCGAATTATAGTTGCTTTGTGTTTTAATGACAAATTTAATGTACTTTTTGACGGAATTTATAACTGACTTTTGAATGTTTCACATATTATTATACTTGTTTGATTAACGCATTTATCTCCCTATTCCCAACGTATGGAAGGCTCTCTAATATGCTGACGTTACTTCTGATTTAACGTAATCAAGAAACTGCCTATCCAGCGAAAGCAGCTGGCTATGTTTTCTTTTAAAACCGGAGAAATAGTTCGAGTTAGATGGAATAGCATTTGTACCGACTTTATAACTACAAAATCAACAACAACCAAATGTTTCTTCAGTTGCTACAAATTTATGATACCATTTGATTAAAAATTAATGATCAAAAGCGCTAAAATTCAAACCAATAATTACACTTTAGCTTTATTTGCTTCGACGCTAAAAACCAACACCCATTTCACTCAACACGCATTGTTACAACAACTGCAACTCACATAATTTCAGCAACACCAGCGGCTCGTTTATATAAAATCAACATTTTATAATAATTCATATGGTTGTAGTCAGAAATTTACACAAATCCGCCTAATAATACTGTTTTCACTTACCGGCAGCGATATGGCGGTGTCAATTCCCAGCGCTTATTTCAATTGTCGTTCCACCAAATTCGATTCTCATAACCTTTGTCGGCCAGCTGAGGAAGTTGGTTATTTCGTGCCACCACTCGCATAAACAACCAAACGTTGCATGTGTTGCATGCCATCGCTTGCATTGAACCAAGCGTTAATCCCCACGTTGAACACATAATCAAGCCGTGTTCTCGGACACGAGTGCCGGCAACTGCGACTGAGGCCAAGCCCAGAGCAGCGATTTAAATGTGAAATTAATTTTAAACACGATAACACTTCTTCGCACTCAATTGCAACAACTGTTGTTGCGGTTGTTTGCAGCACCAACATTTTGTGTGATTGCTGATACGGGTATGTTTGTCTGTTTGTTTGTGTCGATTTAAGTGAATTCTAAATACAAAATTATAACGAATTAAGCGATACGCAAATTGTGTTTAATTAATGGAATATAAAAGAGACTTTAATTTGTGCTAAATTGTCTTCCCTGCACGTTTGTTAAACTGCCTTCACACATGAGTCGTTCCAAAACAAAGCGAACAAAAGTTGGCAAATGTTCATTCAGCTCTCTCTAGATAATTTTAAAATTAAAAAAAAAAAAAGAAAAAAAAAACAGAGATATATGTGAAAAGCCAGTCAGCATATCATTGAATGTCTTGATGGTTGAGGTGTAGTTTCTAAATATTGTGAATGAATTAGTGTAAAAATTGAAAATGTTATTCCTATATCGGCGGTACACTGTAATAATTTCCAATATGACATGAACACATTTCATGATCAGGTGATAGTCAAGATAATTTCACAATATAGACAGACAAAAACTGACCCTGCACGATCGTTAGATACGCGTACAGTACAGTAGTAGTACAGTAATCGACAAGTCTAGTAAATGTTTCCCATCGTTCGAATGGATTCGTTCAGAATCGTCGTTAAACTGTGGCTTCCTTCTGTCAGTTAAAAAATAGGACGCACATAAGCTTATTGAGGGCGAGAAGCTCTTCCATATCCCGTTAATAAGATGAATGGAATTTCCTTGTTTTTAACCACACGATGACATTACCTAAATTCTGTTCTGGATTCTGTGTACAATACAGATCTAATTAATAATAGAGCTTTTCTTTTAAATCTGGGGGAAAAAACACTAATTTATAATAGAGCTTCTCTTAAGGTTGTTTATAAGACATTGGACCTTAACTCTTCGATGTACTAGTTGGCTACCTAGTCGGCTAATGGGCATGCCCACATTTTTCTATATATCAATCTGGGCTTGAATATGGACAAACCCGATAGCATAAGTAATAACAGATATGGCTAAATTCATTACCTGTTTTGCTGGTTGGCTCTCTGGCTTCTTAATGGTCATTATAATGTATTTCCATTTTGCTTAGTACAGGTTTGATATCAATCACATTTATCCCTTTAAACTTGATTTTATAGGCTGACTGAACGTAGAAATTGACAAGATATCTCCCATATAAAATATGTGATTTGGAATTGCTATACGCAATTCGTCCAAAATTTGGCCCATAATATTATTTTATATTTATATATTTTTATATTTTATATATATAGAATAATTAACAATTATTTTATAACTTAATATAACAAGACACATGGGGCCAGAAGAAGTGATAACCAGAAGGGTTAGTGTGTGGTGAATAAGGCGAATAAGTAGGATATCCTAATTCAGAGTTTCTAAGTAATGTGAACGAGCATCACTACGAGATAGAATAATTTTGCGTGTATTCAGTAATAGTGAGCATATTTTTCTTGAGTGCTCGAATCAATCCCATCAATTCTGTTTGGTAAAGAGTAATGGTTTCGTTCGCCAAATAAGTTTTTTTTCACGAATATCCGTCCAAGTTGTCTCTTTGATTTCCTATTCTTTGGATTACAGTGGTGGACCCATTAGTCACCACCAGTGGCTACACGATACAAAAAACCATTTTGCGTGTGCCAGGCAAGCAGCATTTTACGCGTGCAAAATCGACATTTACCACTACTAGGCGTCAGTTCACATGGAAAAACTAAAGCTTTCTTCCATTTAAATCATTCGCAACGATTTTGAGCGATGTATTTCTTCCTACGTCTGGCTTAAATCTTCCTTCCATAATGATTCTTGTTCCGCATCTTCATAAATTTTTGGGTTTTCTCTACGCTCCTTGCCCTCGACGTCAAACTCGCCGTTACTAAACTTGCGACAATTTCTGTCACTTAAAACAGCTCCACTATAAGCTTCTCCAAGCAATCGAGGTGCTTCAGCTGCAAATCAACTCAAATTGAAGAAATAAATTAAAAGTTCCCACATATTACGCTTATGCGGCTCAAAACTCTACTGCTGATATAAAATCGCAAATATTTCAATACGATTTTCATCTGAAAAATTCAACCAGAACTTACGGTGCAGACTTATTTGTATCCGCAATAATTTCGTTGTGAAAGTCAAGGTAATTTTAAAAATTTTTTGTTTTTTTTAGATAAGGAATATTATCTGGGAGAGTAAATTCTTCGACAAAGACCAGACTTATGGAAGAAAACTCACGAATTTTGCATAATATTCATTTGCATTATATTCATCTGGTATGGCTCTGACTGACTTTTTTCTTTTTCCAAATTTACTACTTCGAGTCACCTTTTTAATTTCAATAAAAGAGAATTCGATCAAGAACTGAAGTCTTTTCCGGAAAGTGTGTTTGAAAAATATGCACGATGTCGGAATGGGTCCACTTTGAAGATTATATAGTAAATTGAAGTAATTAATAAATATTGTTTTATTGATCAAAACCAGGTACTTTTTTTTGGCGGAATGTATGTGTGTATGTATGTATAAAGGTATTTATGTACATATGACTGTATGTATATATGTATGTATTCATTTCGTTCGATTTTTTCTATTATTCTGCAATATTTCTTAACTGTCCCTTCAATCGACTTTGCCTCCAATTTTCACATTGTTGCCGGTCGACTATTTATACATTTAAATTTATGAACTTTACTTTTCATTATACGAGTATTAACCCAACCGAAACTGTGCACGCAACGTACACAATTTAAATTAAATCTTTGCAATTCACTGTAGAGTCAATTATATGGTTAAGTCAACCTGCTAATAATGCCGTCCTATATGCCTTCATCCTCCCCAAAGACACCAACAACCTCATCATCCATACAATTTCATAAACGCGTTTCCGACAAACACAAAAAAGTGTTTGCTTTTCATTGCTATTTGAGAAATCTCAAACAACCCTGGCACAACAACAAAACCTGCATCAATTATTCAAGTCTACTTGAAATTATTTAAAACATAAGTAGATGTTAAGCAGATCATGAATTATCACCCCCCGGGGATTTTAAATACTCGCTCACACTCACTCTCCACACCAAGTTGTTTGTTGCCATTTCTGCACGAAACTCAAAGGCCGATGGTGATGAGTGGCAGAAGTGTTTATGCCACCACAACAACTCGTGCCAACCACCCTCAACAGACTAATTTTGTAGATAATTCTCGTCCTTTCGGAGCACCGCCTGCCAGCCTTGATGTTTCAACATACTCGTATATGTTCGTTTATATTGAAACAGATTGCAAGTCCCAAACATGTGTGCAGTGACTTGAAGCCACGTTCTTAATACAAGTGGAAACATTACACCTCAAGTGGGAGAGGGGATAGAACAAATCCTCCTTCTTCACAAATCTCAACAATGTTAAGTGACTTTCTTTGGTTTGTACACAAATGAAATCACTTCAGGCAATTTAGTGGTGTAGGAAATATTGGGTGTTTGAATTGTGGTTTTTGTTATCTTGTAAAGACTAGAAATTCTATCGTGTGGTTGTCACACTTTAAATTCAAAATTCTAAATTAAACAGAAAGAACATATTTAAACAAGATGAGGACATTTTTAAGAAAACAGTATTCATTTATTCACTATATTCAAATCTAGTAATTTTTAGTACAAGAAACTTATCTTTTTACATTATGCGGGATTCTTAGATGAAGATTAATCCTTGTCAGCGCCTACATCATTTCGGACCAGTGATCATCAATTGATTGTCTCAAAATTTACGCAAGAACCAACTTTAATGGAAAATAAACATTTTTAATAAAAACATCGTAAATTTGGAGTATGAAATATCACACAGGGTAGATGAGATTCATGGCTTTGTCGGCATATTCACCGACCTTTTATAACTTCACCCGGAGGAATGGAGGTATATATTTTTGATACGGCAAAAATTTATCACCAAGAAGAAAACGTTAAGGTACCAAATACCTTATGATAAAATGTGTTCATGGCATTTTAAAACGATTGAGCGATGTCTGTCTGCTGGTCTGGCTGGTTGGCTTAAAACAGACGGGAATTGCAATCAGCCCGCCCCTTCTAATACCTCCCATTCAAATTAACCGATTTTTCGAAATTAATTTTTTTCCTGTAACTCCCAAATTGTGGACTGCTGCGGCCTGAATCTTTACCAATTACTTTCGCCTATAATTCTTGGTGAAATCTGAAAAACTAGATCGGTTAATCATGCCCCTTTTGGTACCGCCGACTTAAGCCACATATTCTTAGGTTCACATCTTCTACTCGGCTGCATTAAATTGCGTCAAATTTGGTTCATCTGAAAAGCTTACTCAGATAGTGTATAATATTGAAAATGGATCGCTTACCCCTAAAACGCAAGCCTCTCTACCCGATCCTGTAATTAAGCAGGCAAAGGATGATGCTTGCGTACAAAAACAAAGTAGTGTGGCCTTGTGCCAGGCGCCCAAGGACAGGTGGATTATGCCTTGGGATTCACCTATAATATGACATCAAACTGATCTTGGAACTCGTTTTTCGAAAACCAAGTAAAATGGAGAGTCATAGTTAAACAAGACACAGCCACACAAGACAACAGGTGCGGTTACAGAGAAGCCGTCGGGAGATATCAGAAGATTTATCTTTTCCGTTTTTAATAGTTGTACGGCCAGAGAGATCTGGTTAATAGACGTGCATGGCGTGCTTTGCT
This sequence comes from Philornis downsi, assembly GCA_019455685.1. NCBI lineage: Eukaryota > Metazoa > Arthropoda > Insecta > Diptera > Muscidae > Philornis > Philornis downsi. The sequence goes on along the minus strand of JAHXMU010000099.1, from coordinate 1,044,639 downwards.
GTGTTGATATTCTCTCCTCGGACATTGAAAATCTATGCCGTAGATTATGGATTACCAGTTCCATGCGAGGTATGATAAAGCAAAACTGGAGTAGCTTGTATGCGAAACCCAGACCAGAGGGTTCTTCTCTTCTGATAGCACGGATGACCAGTGGCCAAAGGAACATTGTTCCTCCCTAGTCAATGGTGTTGGGCCCCTAGTGGGAGCATCGTGCTGGTTGTGGTTGCCCGAACAAGTGTTTTCAGTGCTTTTGCGTTGCTCGAGCGTTGGTGAAGGAAGGCATTAGCTTGGAAAACACTGTTCATGTCTATCCGAGATCTTCCTAGATTACCTCAACTCCTAACCTGGAGGTAGCTCACTTCATACCAAGTGACTACAACGGTACTTTGGCCGAGAGGGGGAGCGGGCCCTGAGGAAGTTTTTTCAAGGGACCTACTTCTAATCTCTGGTAGTTCGATTAATCCTTTCGGGATTTGTTTGGGTACCCCAAGGGGGCGCTTGCTGTCGCAAGAAGAAGAAACATATAACCAAGATAATAACCAAAATAATAGAAAACAGCACCTGTGTGATGGCACACCATGGGTAAGGCTATCAAAGCGAGACTCATTTACACATTTGATTTGTATGATACATCCCATAAAATCGACCTATTTAGCCCGTGTATTCTCAGTTTCAAATCTTCTACACAGTTACAATATATTTAGTCAAATCTGTTACACGTTAAGAGTTTGGTTAAGTATAAACAAATTTCGTTGCATCTCATGAATGAGATATGGGAGAGCTTCTCACATTCAGTGAGCCTACATGCATTCTATTTAAAGATTCACTCAACAGGGCTTATAGTGTAACGACGACTCCGAACGTCACAGTTTGAGAAGCATTTATAAGACTTGCCAATTATTCGATTACTCTAAGTGTTCGTCAGATACACCGAGGTAACCGCCCTTCAAATAATGATAGGGGATTGTAGTAGGGGTTGAACCTGGAATCATGCGTGCAATGGTAGCGTGTACTAACCATCACGCCGCGGTCGGTTAAGTAGTGTCCGAAAGTGAAAAAGGATCGCATTATGACGCCCTCTCTGGCAACAACCATGTTTCCGAAATAAAAATTTTCTCCGTTACTCATAAGCTGCAGACTGCAGCATCCTAAACTTTTGTTAATTGTAATATCCTATATCATATGGCGAAATTAGATAAAAATCAGGTAAGCAACCATGCCTCTTCTGGTATCTCCAATATAAATCTCTGAGTTAATCCATCTATTCTCAACTTCATAACTTTCAAAGACTGCAGTAACATACCATAGAAATTGACCCCTTTGCGAAATGTAATTTCCCCCTGTAAACCCTAATGCGTGGACTGTAGTCCACATTAACTGGATAGCAGTTAATACAATGCTTGGTGAAATGTAAAACAAAAACCTCGCAGTTTCATATGCAAATCACCTAATTTAACCCATATACACCTGGAATCATATTCTTAATTCAATTGTCCTAAATGCAATATTGTGCAATAACTCCGACCATTTATTAATAAGAACCTTTCCAACTATCAACCATATCTTGGCACTCACCAAACTTTTGCAATAATGCAAAAGGACGTCGGTTCACCTAACTGAAATTTCTGTGCTGGTTTTCAATGCTATTCCATCTACACGCATTTATCTTCCTATCACCACTTATTTGATAGAATAGTGTAATTACGACAAAATGTTAAAGTCGGTAATTTCAGAAGTTCCTTTCTGAACTTACTGTATTGGCTTGCGTTTCCAGTGTCTCTACTGCCGGCTCCATGGTAATTAGACCACTTTGGGGGACATCCTACACAAAAGTTCGACTGGGACCGACCAAAAATACCCTATAGGTTCGTGTCCATAGTACAACTGTTAAAAGCTAAATCCACTATTGGCGGCGATTCATTTATAGAAAAGTCTATTGGCTTCATGCCACATAATTTGGGTGGCCAATTCATCTTTCCGAAAAATGAAATTAATTGTTCGCCGAATGGTTCTCGCAGAAACTCCCTGGTTTCATGGGCAGTGCTGTCTTGTTGAAAACAAATGGCGCTGATAGCACGAGATATCTTTCCACGATGAAATCTCGCACAATATTGAACAAAAACACACTTTGACAGCATGATATTTTACCTACTGGTGAAAATATCTATATGAGAGATATATGAAAACTTGTTCCAGTGCAAAATGGTTTATAACGCCGAAAAGTATGGAATCTCCCAAATCTATATATCGAGTGACAGAAGATGTGTGCAGGATTTGTTGGGGAGACCTAGTTCCACTTTTAAAAAAATAATTTTTAATAACCTGTATCAATTACACAAAATGTGTAATATGATTTAGTTATAACGGTGTTTAAGTTTGAAAAATAAATTTTTATTCATCACCATGGTTATATTTCGTTTTTGCCCGATAACTCCTTTATTCTGAACACACCAGTTACTTGTCAGACGCCGCTAATGGTTTAATAATGACAAAAATTAAAAATCAATTTTTTTTCAAAAATGCAAGTGTGTTCAGTAGATTGGAACTTTTTTTTATTTTATTTTTTTTTTTTGTTCTGGACTTTGTAAATAAAACTATACATTTCTATCGAATTTTTTATTACTCGCACCGCAGAGTTATTACACGATACCTTCTTAAAGATTCTATCAATTTGGTTTTTAGCTAAATATTAAATCAAATAATTGTTCTCTCAAAATATTTTTTTGGGTTTTCATGATTAAATTATGTACATTAGCAGGGAATATTTTAATAATAAAACAGAAAGTTTTCGGACCGTCATTCAGTTCAGAAATAACAGGTTCGTATTCATTTTTGATTATCTCCAACAAATAATTTCACGTAACAAATTCCAACTATGGAAATGTTTAAAAATCTTCAAAATTTCGCTGAAACAGTGACTGTTAAAATTTTGCCCAAAATCCTGATATGAATATTTAATTGTTACATACAATTCTTAAGAAATTGTGTGCGAGTATAGGAAACTTGTTATTGAGTTGCTGTGTAGTTTTGGACATGAACCCTACGTTCGGCAACGTACAAGCACATGATCGTAATAAAATAGTTGTATATTTCAAACTACAAACCGGCTTAATGATAGTTTTACACAAGTGTATTTCTTACGTACTATTTAAATAATATTTTGCGTTTTTCACGTATTTTTGGGGAAAAAATAAAAAAAATTAATTTGGGCTATTGAGAAGGTTTGTTTTTAAAAATTGAGTTCGCGACCTTATGCCTCTACCCGGTTCAGGTCAATTAAAGGTGACCACAAAACCCATATATGCCCTTATTATCCTGTAATAAATTGAGAGATGAATTATTTTTTAATATAAATTTTTTTGCCAATCTTGAAACAATTTGCATAGATGATTTCGATACCGCATAAGACAGGTTACAAAAAATGAGAAATTAGCCTACCTAATTTGAACATATTCAAAGTTTTGGAATTTTTCCATTAGCATCTTTCATGAGTGTCTTGAGGAATATATATAGAAAAATAGAAAAAGTGCACCTTTTTGGACAAATTTACTAATTGGTGTTGTATCCATAGCAAACAACATGTGGCTGTAAGCATGAATTCTTTGAACTTTAAATACCGACAAAATTTATTAGTATTTGTAAGAGATGCAAACTCGCAACCGAGAGGATCACATTTGACACTCTCCAGATCATTCTGTATTGACAAATAGTTTCGGACGTTCTTATTCATTGCCACTTTTTCCGTGCTATAAACCGCTGCGCAATATTTGATGGACATGTTCAAATTTTCTGAATCCACAGCATAGAATATCACCTGTACACTGCCTATAATATTTTTGATAAAATGTGATGCATTTCAAATCTAGCCACACACTTAATATACCTGCTAAGAACTTAATATCGTATTTTTGTTCTATTATTTCCATGTTTATGGGCTGCTACAATGGCAGACCAAACAACCCCTATATACTCATTCATACACGGTGATGTCGGTCAGTGACCTTATGTATGTGTGTAAATAAAATGCTGGCATTTTATGCACTTTTTTATGTAGATTATATTTCAATCTTCCTCAAGAATACCAGCAGCGGAACCAATAAGGCCTCCTGAATGGATATGGTGTTCAAAATCATCCCTTTTAAAGGCCTTTCAAGAATTGAGTCCCGCTGCTTCATATTTTCAACTGCAGGGCAAATGTTAGTCGTCAAATGTCACCTTGTGCGGTTTGGAGACATGATAACACTCTGTCCATTCTGAAATATTCTGTCTGAGTTTCTTACATTTTACGGGCTACGTAGTCTCACCCATTCTGGTGTCTCCCACACAAATTGACCTAATTTTCTAAATTAGATTTTTCTCTGTATCTCTATAGTCATAGACAATAGTTACTTATATTTTTGTCTACTGCATTTGTTTATAATGTTTGGCTGAATTTAAAAAGATTAAACGTCTAACCACGAAAAACTGACCAAGTAACAACTTCCCTTCTGATACCTCCAACACCAGCCATATATTCGTAAGTTTATATCTTTTTAGCAGTTCTTTTCAGTAAATTCAAATTTGGCGCACGCTATACGTTTGGTACCGTAGCTTCTTGAAATGCCAGCAGGAGGCATTATAGTTACTCTTCTGGTACCTCCCATACAAATTGGTCGATTTATCAAAATTTATTTTTCTATTGTATTGCTTCATAAAATCTAAAAAAAAAAAATCAGCGGGGTAGCGACGTCCACTCTGGTATCTCAAATACAAATTAGATAATTTTCCAAGATTCAAATCTTTCATTCAATTACACTAAATCTGTATACTTTGTCAAGCATCATAGCATCTGCGAATGAAAATGGGCTAGATTGCCACTGCCTAGGATACAACACATTCAAATTGGTCGACTCAGCAAAAGCTGGTCTTCTTCCTAGAACCAAAAATCAGTGATTCCTCTGTAATTGCTAAGTGGGATACTTCAGAAAGTTATAATTTCATATCTCTGATTGTACTTTAATACATAGAATTTTTTAGAGAACCGCTCATGCTTCTGCTCCAACGCAAAAGGACGTTGGATGAAGGTAAGTACATGTAAACCAGTTCACCTGCCTGAAATTTCTATACCGGCTTTTTAGTAAATATATGTTATTAAAATATGAATGGCGGTCAAATAATCTAAATATATAAAATGCGGTAAAACATTCAAGTTGAAAAAAAAAAAATTAATTTCAACAAATATGTATGAACACAATAATAATAAATAAGAGATAAATAATAGTAGTATACAAATTCTTGACCTATCCATCCCATTCTTGACCTATCATCAAAAATTTTAGATTGTTGTTAGCGAAATTCCTTAGCGTTACACTGACTAGTAGGAGCTAAAATTTCATAAAAATGCAAACATATAAATAATAGATGCCAACAATAATTTTTCGCCAATTTTCCCATTAAATCGATTATGCTCATTTTTAAACTGGAAACGCTTTTCCTAGGTTGGCTCTACAATTTTAAATATCATATTTGTTAATGGTGTCTATACTTATTTACCAATGAAGTACGAATAAATAAGCTGGTGAGAAATTAATCTCCTATAACGATTTTGAAGGTGTTTAATATCTTCTCTATTTTTCGAGAGTATTAATGAAATAAAGCAAACTTCAATATGAGTTTTTAATTAAATTTCATTCTGAGCAGCCCTATTTCGGTAACAAAATTCAGGTTTCAAAGCTACTTTCATTGTTTTTGTGTTGGTATCTGATACTTGATGTGATAACATATAAATTTTAAAAATGTTAATGTATTAAAATTTCTCAATTTTTTTTTTTTTGTTTTGATGTGTCAATAGACCGAAGACAGGTAATCCAAAAAAAAAAAAAAACTTTCAAATTAGAACCAATACGGATTCATCCTTTGCGGTGTCCAATTTACAAATTTACAAAATATTATTTTATGATATCTCGGTTAATATCGCCACTAGAGGAAAACAAGTATGTCTTCGGAAAGGCCTTAAATATATCTGTCTTTTACGACCTTCAAGTTTTCCGCTTTCATACAGTACTGACTTGAAATATGCAGAAATTTGTAATTTTCTGAACATTTTTGAAAATAGCATAGCCATCTGCGTGTTAACATCTAAATATACCATATAATACTCAAACTTTTGCCAACTGCTTAAAGCTCATATTTTGTGAAGCTATTTTTTTATAAAGAAAAAAATTTGTTTTACGGAAAAACCTAGAAGTTTAAACAAAAAACGACAGCATTTTAAGGTGACATTAAAAGACAATTTTGGGAAAATTTAATCCTGTCGCTCTGAAATACATACAAGTATACGTACTAAGTATTTACCAATTTTGCAGTTAGTGTTAAAGTGTCTGTCATATTTAGCTGACTTAAACTCCGTTTTACGCCAAGCCATCGTTTTATCGGCAAAAGGACATGTGGTCCTGCATTATACAACGTGAGATATGCTCAAAATGTAGTGCCATATTAACGCTATTTGCCTTAAGTCTTCATGTTGATTAAAAACATGAAATTAATTAATGAATATTGCAGTACGATGATTTGTCATAATTCTTGATCTGGATTATCTCGATAGCAATGTGTCGATCAAATTGCTTCAACTGTTAGCGAGGAAACTCCACCTCTATGCAGTACAAGAAGATGCATCGATGCAAGACGTCATGTGACTTATTGACAAACTGAGTCTTTGGATATTAATATTGAATGAACATTTGCCCATCGACACATTTCCGCATAATGTGGTAATTGCTGAAGAAAGGGCTTGTGCGTATTGATCCGTGTTATTGATGGAAATATTGGATCTACCTTTCTGAAACTACAGAGCAGTCGACTGTATGGCTCTTTCATAAAAAGCCAAATCCAACAAAAGCATTTCAAAGCAAATGACCAGAAGTCTTTAGTGATATAACGTCGAACAATCACCCAAGAAAGATTATCTTTTTTCTCAACAACGCGGGTTCCCACGATCGGTACACACAGATCTCCATTTTCCCGCGCATCAGAAATAAGTTGTGTGATTAATATTTCTTGATTGCTAAAGAAGCGGATGCTTTTAAAATACCTGTTATGGAGTTCACTCCTTCGAGATTGGAAAGATAGTCTGATCGCATGCAGGCATACGCTAAATGCATAGCCCTGTATTTTTCTGCCCACCACGGTTTCAAAACTTTAATCCAACCGGAGTTAAACATAAATCTGTTATTTTATCAGTAAAGTATAGATATACTCATGTAAATAACTATTTTCTAATTGTTCTAATATCAGTGCAGTGCTAATGGTCGAAACGAATCCTAAGGATAAATATAGCTTTTACCTTTTGTAGAAAATGAACTGCAGACAAATTGAATTACTCTCCAGCACTATAGAGGGAACCTCGTTCTGTCTAAAAATTATTGGTGTCCCAATTTTAAGATAACAAATAAAGAATTATCAGATTTTTATACCCACTATCATAGACTGGTGGTTTATTCACTATGTTATATAAAATATATATTCCTGATAGTCGTAAAACTATATGTCAACCTAAATATATCCAACGGATTAAGTATGTCCGTCCCTCTGTCAACATATCTGTTGAAAGCGAGATGCAGTTCGTACCGCAAGGAGGGTTTAGCACCTTAGGAGTGCCCCAAAATGAATGAATTTACGTCAATGGGCATAAGCATATCACAAATTTGCAGGCGAATTATTTTTGAAATTAAGTAAAAACGGCGCAGTAGAAAATAGACCCTAATGCCGTTCACGTATCTGGAAAAATGGTTATTTTTCTGGACTGGTGGAAAAAGACATGCCCAAACAAAAACTGCACCCAGTTTTGATTTTCAATATATATTTATTTTTCTCGGGCTTGCTCTAAATTGGTTTGAGAAAGTAATTTTTAATATTGACAACTTTTTAATAGTATTTCATGAACCAAAGCATACCCGAATGAAATAATTTTCAATTACAGTATTTGACACATCTATAATCAAAATAATATCCTCAAATGTGGTGAAAAGTTTACGAAAAACAAATTTAGGTCCTTATTAAGTGTATATTATTTGAAACCTGCAATAGAATTAAGCAGTCCGTTATTAGCTTCTGTACTCACCATATCTTATATGTTCTACAGCTGGAAACATGCATAGTACTAAAATGGTTCCTTTTTAATATATTAGCAAAGTTGTCACAGGAAAACAAAAATATGTTGACATCCTTGTGCCCGTATTAATACAAGAAAGCCATACAACAATTCCATTGCAATATGCAGAAAAATACAAATTTTTCCTCAAATATAACCATCCGATTTTTGGATTTTCGTAGTCTTTCGTACCGAATGTAAATTATACCACAATTAAATTATTATTTCCAATTATGCATTTTGACTTAGTTTTCTCAATTCTTCCAGGAGCAGTAAATCAGGCAGATACTTTTGTTGTCGGATACTGGTGGATTTGTTGAATGTATATTTATTACGACAACTAAATTGTTTCCGTAAAATGCAAACCACTACACTCTATCTAGCCATGTCTTCCATTATTCAAACAGGGGATGAAACATTATCAAAATAAGACCGAAATTGTTATGAGAGGCGGAAGGAAGGAGGGAAATGGGATTATGTTTATAATTTTGGTATTTCGGTTGTTGTTAACAACAGCAGCAGTAGTGCCAACCAGCTCAGAAAACAATAGGATCCTTCAAAAGTAATTTGCATAAACTAAAGGAAGTGAGGCGTTTCAATATGCCAACCTTCCGCAACCCATGATTGTGCCATTTAGGCCAGACAATAGGAAAGACTTTGGCTGGCGTTATTTTGTATTTGTATCCTTGTGAGTTTCCCAACATCAACCCCTAAACTGCGACGAGTATTTTTATGTCTGCAGCGCTCGTGTAGATACAACAAATAAGTGGTACTAAGTGGGTAACAACAATGACACTGATAATATCAATTCAAAATGGAAGAAGAAACACTCGAAACACACACAAATGATACACTATAAAAACACACAAACAAACAAACAGAAGGTTCCAACTCGTTTCGTTAAGAGTCATTTGCAAGGAAGTAATGCTCGTTCAAAGTCAATTTATTTGCTATGGCAGGGATAAGAAATCCCCTGTACCGCTCAAAGTAAACTCAGGCTAAACATCGTCTCTGCTATTCAGACTGCCAGGCAACATTTTATAGCCATCTAAACCAGCCACAAATAGGCCTTTTTGTTGGCTTAACTTAAATTGAAAACATTTAATAAAGGATATACCAGATTTTTTTATTTTCCTAACAGTCTTGTTGTTTAGCTCACTTACTGTTTATACCTTTAAAGTACTTTCTTTTGTTTCCGTTAATTTAGAATTTCTACGACCACATTATTTCGACAGCATTTGTTTCATTTTGGCAGGGCGTTTGTTTCGTTTTCTCTTCAGTCTTAAGTAATTTCGAGTAATACCGAACTTTTAGTGGAAACGGATGGCAGATAAAACAAAATTACAAGTAATGAAAACGACTTAATTAATTTAATTTTGTTGGCGGTGAAAAAAATGATTCCTGTGGACGCTAGAAATATTTAAATGGAATAAAGTTGGGCAAGGATAGGCGGCGTGTTCTGGTGGCACATTATTCTTGTTCCTCACACCAAAGAGATTTTATATCACACGCTTTTGCTTTTGTAATTGGAATTTAGTATCAGTAAGTCAGAACATGATTACGAATTGAATGTTTCCATTTGAAAATGGGTAAACGCAAACAAAACAGGTTTAGAAAGCTATCGATTGAAGAAAAACATAATTAATTGTGGAATAAACCATAACAACAAAAGATCCGCATAGATTTTTAAGTCAAATACATTGAAAGCATAAATGTATGTGGAAAGATTAAGAAAAATAGTACAGACTTCGAAAAAATTAAGCTTACGACTGTTTTTCAAATAGAAAATATTATATATTATATTTAATATCTAAAGCTTTATATTGTTTTATGGAAACGGTATAATTAATGTAATCTAATACAGGAACATCGAAGAAGAATCTACGAGGTGTGTTCAAAAAATTAAGCGAATTTGCAAATTTCGCGGGCTACGTACATTCGACTTTCGAATATTATTTTCTTTTTTATGTTGGTACACTCGTCTCGAAGATATGTTGGCGGTTTTATCCATATAACATGTTTAGTTTGTTTGTGAAAGGCATAAATAAGGCAAGTGTCTTGCGTGTTCGGCGATTCGGTTTTTATCTCCTCAATCGTCGCAAAACGCCGTCATTTCATGGGTCTCTTCAATCTTGGGAACAGGAAAAAGTCGCAGGGGGCCAAATCTGGTGAATACGGTGGCTGAGGCATTATAACGGTGTTGTTTTTAGCCAGATAATCTCTCACATGCAAAGATTAGTTAGCAGGTGCATTATCATTATGCAAAAGCAATGAATTTTTTTCCACAATTCAAGGTAATACTCTTTATTTACCGTACGACCATGTGATAAGAACTCCTGATGCACTACGCCATGGTAATCAAAGAAAACAGTGAACAAAACCTTGACATTTGATCGAACTTGGCGTGTTTTTTTAGCTCTCTCTGGCTCTCCTGGACTCTTCCATTTGATGTCATAACCGTATATCCATGGTTCGTCACCAGTTATGACCCTTTAAAGCAAATCTGGATCATCGTTGACGTCATTCAACAATTCCTCATGCTCATGCGACGTTGTTTTTGGCCAAAATTCAGCAATTTTGGAACGAACTTCGCTGCCATACGCTTCATGCCCAAAATTTCTGAAAAGATTGCAACTTATCTAATTGCGTTTCGATGATTCTCCATAACAATTTTCTTCACCTTCTCAACATTTTCATCGGTTGTTGAAGTGCTGGGGCGTCCAGAGCGAGAGTCGTGATTCACATCTTTTCGACCTTGTACCACTTGTAAACATTTTTTGACTCAGAGTACTCTCACCGTATGCCACTGTCAACATTTCAAATGTTTTTGAACACTTAATTCCATATTTTACACAAAATTTGATGCAACTTCTTTGGTCCATTTTTTTCGATAGCAGAAAATCGCCGAACACGCAAAACACTTGTCTTATTTATGCCTCTCACAAACAAACTAAACATGCTATATGGATAAAATCGTCAACGTATCTTCGTGACGAGTGTACCAACATAAAAGAAAATAATAATCGAAAGTCGAATTCACGTAGCCCGCGAAATTTGAAAATTCGCCTTATTTTTGAACACACCTCGTATTGACAATAAACCATTAACATAAATATTCATTAACAATGATTCATACATACATATATCAAAGGTAGGAATATGAAAAGATGACAGACAAGTTATTTACGTAGTGAGATACTACCAAGGCGGTGCCGGTAGTTTGAAAAAAATTATTTTCGTGAAAAATGGCAACCTTATGAAACATATATTTTAAATTTCAAGGCGACACGTTGTTTAGTATATTTATTTGAGCCATCAAAATAAATGATCTCAGTGAATTTGTAAACATGTGGTGGGCCACGCTTAAGGAAATCCACAAAACGGTATTGGTATACATCGTATATTGACCGAAGATTTGAAGATGAGAAAGCTGTGTGCAAGATGGCCCCCGGGTTTGCTTTTAATAGATCAAAAACAGCGTCGTGAAGATGCTTCAGTAGAGTGTTTAGCATTCTTTCACTGCAATAAAGCCGGATTTTTGCGTCGATTTATAACCATAGATGAGACACTGGTCCACTACTTCACACCTGAGACAAAGAAACTGAAATGGGAGAATCGTGTCCAAAACAGGGCAAAGACAATTCTATCTGAAGGCAAAGTCATGGCGTCTGGAATGCGCATGGATTATTTTTATTGATTATCTTCAGAAAAGAAAAACCATCAACAGCAAATATTATGCTAATTTATTGCAGCGTTTAGGTTATGATATTATGGAAAAAAGGACGCATTTGGCGAAACAGAATATGTTGTTTCATCAGGACAATGCTCCAGTTCACATACGAGTATTCACTATTGCAATGGCCAAAATTAAAGAATTAAAGTTCGAATTTCTTCATCACATACGTAATTCGCCAGAAAAAATGGCTTAGTGGTAAAAGATTTGGAGTTTGTGGTTGATGATAATTTTAAGGAATTTGACAGTTCTTACTATAAGCAGGGCAGAGAAGCTATTGAATATCGTTGGAGAAAGTGTGTCTAGCTAAAAAGAGATTATGTTGAAAAATAAAGAAAAATTTTCCCAACTTTTAGTGTCTTCTTTGTTACGTCGGCTAGTTTTGGGACCGCTCTCGTAAATATAATTAAAAACAAATACAAATGACATTTATGAATATAAACTGGTTAAAAGCGGTTTGTCAGAGTAGGTAAAAATATGATAAAATTATTAATGGTTTTTTATATGTGACCTCTTGAACTGTTTTCAATCCACTAATTCTGTGGAGGCAGTCTGGCGAAAAATACCAAGGTTGTCGTCTAAGGATCATTTTGTGCAATTTGCATTCGATTTACGTGAGATTTGTCACAGATCGGTAAAGAATAATGGATGGGAATATAATTTTTAGCAATTAATGACTTATTATCGATACTGAGGGCAGCATTTTTAGCATTTTTACACAAATTTACTTTTGCAATGACATGCGGCGCGTGCTCGTTACAAATTAATTTCTTATTCAATTAAATACCTAAATAGTTAACTTTATGTGTCCAAGAAATTTTCTAGTTTGCTATTTTTAATTAACGGTCAGGCAAATAGCATTGCTTTCTTTTCCGATTAGAAAAGATTGCCTGTGTTTAATTTGATTTTCCATTTGAAATATAAGTCTTTGAGTTTAGACGAAGCATACTGAATTTCTGTCACTAAGTTCAGTTCAAGTTCATGTGAATAACAAATAGCCAGATCATCAACATATGCGGCAATATTACAAGGGCGAATAGTTGGAATATCCGTAGAGAATATATTTTAAAGGACGGCGCTTAAAACTGATCGATGGGGAACAGGTGCCGGGATCTGCTTTAGGTCGGAAAGGGCATCGCATAGATTTCCACAAAAGTCTGTATTTGTGAAAACATTTTTAATTAGTCTGGCCAAATAAGGTGGTATATTAAAGTTAATTTATTTATCCATAAGACAGATTCATCCAGACAGAATCAAAGGCTTTCTCTCTATCTAACAGTACCAAGGCTGTTGACTTACCAGAGTCAAAGCCTTGTCTTATGCCATTGCACATCCTTGTAATCTTGCGAATAATTGAATGTGAACTTCTTCTGAACAAATTGTTCATCGGCTAGTATTTTATTATCTTTTATGGCCCGTAATAACTAATATTGATGATTTTCATACACTTTTCCCACGCAGCTCAATAGACTAATAGATCTATAATTTTCAGGTTTCGGAATTAGACAACTTTCGCCTTTTTCCAAGTTGCCTTATAAATCATAGCATTCGAAAACGTGTTTATTAGTTGTAAGCATACAATTTGAGAATTTATTTCTCAACAATAATGCCGGTCCAAATGAAAACTCTCCCATTCGCGGCACTGACTTTAGCAAAGCAGTAAAATTTCTATTTCGTTCATATATTTGGTACTAAATATGAAAGGGAAGTTGGAATTTGACAGGAATTGGTGTAAACTTTGGGATAACCCTACACGAAAACGTCCATAGGGGTCAAATCGAAACAGCATGGAGACCGCTTTGTGACACTTCAACTGAAGATCAATTTGTCACGAACTTGTGACAGTGATGTTTGTGACGTCGCTTCCTCCTACTGGAACCACGTTCTTTAGCTATATATTAAAGTAATATACATATTTCTGTATTTCTGTAACATTTCCATATAACGCTCTGAATTCATTGTAACGGCACGCCCCCTTTCATCTTTAAAAAAGTATGAGTCGATAATTCCTCGCGATGATATCGCAGTTCATATGGTTACTTTAGGTATAAAAAGGGATTTCTGACGCTTGAGTTTTGGATTCGTTGCACTCCAGTAGCGACAGTTGCGAGTACGCTCAGTCGTAATTTCTAGTCGAATGTTCAGCGATTGGTTAAGCAAAGGGAAAAGATCATCAGTCATGCCGTTTGACAGTTGGCAGTTTAATTAAATTCAAATTAAGTCTAATCTATGAGCAGGCTCATCGAAAATTAAACCTCCACAATGCGTGCTACTCATCGAAGCAATGGCAGCCATTTGGACGGTGTCATATTCCGCACATAATGTTATTCATATTTCCTTTCAAATAAATTAAGAACTTTACTAACATCTACTGTTTCCTATTAGTTAATCCTACATTACATGAATTCTTTATTAGATCCTAAATTCGCAACCACAAGTCAATGATAAATATAGATCATATTGAAGTAGAATATGATATCATTATATGAATGATAACGTGTGTTATCATTAAATTAAGTAAATTGACCTAAATATACCTTCATCCGTCGTCCTTTTGCGTGAGTGTGAGCGGTGCCAGAAAGGACATGCTGAATTGTTAGATGGTTAAAGAAACAAAAAAGAACAAAATTAGAACTATCTGAGTAGTTCGTCGAGAAATTATGGAGGAGTCATTAATTTTTGTACCAACTTGGGTGTGTGGTACTTTAAGGAGCCTGGCACTGAATTTAGTGCATTTAAATGAAAGATATGATCTTTTTCAAATTTAGCCAAGCGTTATAACGCTCTGTAATTGATAAAGATTTTTCTACAAGTGAGAGGTTAGAAAAGAAACTTAAATTTCATTAGATCGGTAGGATTTAGAAATTGCATGGGCAAGTTTGATTTTCAAAAAATCGGTCAATTTAAATGATAGTACTAAAGAGGTGTGGCAACTTGTTCTGAGACATTATTTTGGCTAGGATAAAGAACAAAAGATGTCAACCTAAGAAAATATCGGTTAGATAATTCATTTATATTAACGGTCGGGATTTTGACGATTTCGTCAAGCTCTGTAAACAAACACAACTAGCAATATAATTCGAGTAATATCCAAATAAAAACTGGCCAAACTTTTAGGTACCGAAAATTTTATTAGCAATGTAAATATGGAATCTTTATAAGTATAAGGTGAAAATGACCGCCCCACTAGTTTATTTTTATTTTGCATTAGGGGCACTACTAAGTTCCCGCTGTTTGTCAATAGATGGCTCCAGCTGTAAGTGCTAGTAGATTCTGCCACAACCTAAACGTCATGAGCCAAGCTTAGGCATATGGTAAACATACCGCCTCGACACAATAATAATTTTCTTCTAACATCATATTCTTTTGGCTGTGTCAAATAATCGTCATATGTGGGAAGTATTGATTTTCGTTGCTTTAAAGACGGCAGTTTTGATGTTGAAGGGCGGCGGTTTGCGCGAAGGAAAACGAAAAACCTTCGAAGACACTGAATTGACGGCATTGTTTGTGGACATCCGTGTTAAACGCAGGTAGAGCTTGCTTCCGTATTAGGAGTTACCTGCTAAGCCATTTCCAAGCGATTGCCCAGGTTGGAAATGATTCAAAAGCAAGAAACTTGGCTTTTGTATGAGTTGAAGCCAAGGGACGTTGAGCGTCGTTTTTTTGCATGTGAACAACTGCTTCAGCCACAAAAAAGGAAGAGGTTTCTTCATCGTATTGTAACGGGTGATGAAAAACGGAATCATTACAGCAATCCAAAGAAAAGAAAGTCAAGGGGGCTGCCCGGCTATGCTTTTACGTCGCCGCTTTGACCAAATATTCACACTGCGAAGGTAATGCTCTGTATTTGGTGAAAGCAGGTCGGTGTTCTTTATTACGAGCTGTTGAAACCAAGCGAAACCATCACTGAGGATCGGTATCGACTTCAAATAATGCGATTAAGCCAAATTCTGAGTGAGAAATGCTCACAATACGCAGAGAGACACGAAAAATGTATTCTTCAGCATGACAACGTTCGGTCTCACGTGGTCAAGCTAGTTAAAACCTATCTGGAAACGCTGAAATGGAAAGTCTTTCCCCATCTGCCTTATTTGCCAGATATTGCGCCACGGTCTGGCTGACCAGTAGTTCCACTCATATGACGATATCAAGGAATGGCTAGAAGGTGAACAGTTTTACCATAACGGAATTCGAGCTTTGCCAGAAAGATGGGAAAAAGTTGTAGGTAGCAATGAGCAATGAATCATTTGTAAGCATGTTTTCATAATAAAGTTGCATTTTAATAAAAAGAAAACACAGCGAGATATTGTCGTTTTCTTCTTAAATTACAGACATTAACATTAGGAAACAAGGCCTAACCTAAGTGAAAGAGCACGTTATTGCAGACTGAGTAGATGGCTTGTAACTGAAGAAAAGCCCAGTGCCGAAATTTCAGTCAGGTGAACTGAATTACGCATAGATTAGTCCAACTTCCCGATGTTTTGATTCAAAAATGTGCGGGATGTCAAAGAAGAGTGATAAATCACTACTTCACGAGTATATCAAAAAATTCTAATTAATGATAAAAGAAGTAGAAATAAAAAAAAAAGAAATTGAAATCTCAGAAATTATCTTAATTGTTATTTTACTTCGTGTTTTCTAGTACCTCATTTACAAATTTATTCAAATGAAATAAATCGAATGAAAATGAGTGAAAATGAATCGCAAATTTAAATTGTGTATCAATAACTCATGTATCGATACTATTAGCTCAAATGAGGGCAACGAATTTGGACTATATTATTTTTGAGAATCAAATTCCCAAAATATGTATGTGATTTAATAATAATAATAATTAATAAAAACTGATCCGATAAACGTCTCTGTCTTTTTTAATCGATCCTCTAAAAATGAACCGACTTTGGAGACACCTTGTAAGTCTCATATGAATAGTCGATTTAACCCGTGCATTTTTAACTTCACTTTCAAACAGTTGCACTGAATTCAGTTAAATTTGACACATGTCATAAGCTTGGTAATGTTTTGGAAATGGAAATGGAGGCGTTACCACACCCATTCTGGCATCTCTCACACAAAAAGCCCGTTTTATCAAATTTTAATTCATTGACTCTAGATTATTTACATTTTCGCCAATTGTACTACTTCATAGTGCATGGAAAATTTTAAAACAATCGACCGGATAAACAATGTGAATTGCTTAATTTAACCCAAATATTTATAGTTTAACATCTACCATTCAATTGCAGTACAATGTAGCACGCATTATCAATTTAGTAAACTTAGTTCTGCAAATGAAAACGAACTGCATTGACGATGTAGCAAAAATCAAAGGTTACTCTGTAACCTCTATGAGGAAAACTTCTTTAATTATAACATAATTTTACCTGTTTTATTGTGCGTTAATTCAGAACATTTTCAGATAAGAGCTTAGCGATCTACATCGGCTCTTTTGAGTCACTGCACACTTTTACAGAAAGACTTTATGGCAGGAGATATGTGTAAGCTAGTTCACCTGATTGAAATTTCTGCACTGGTTTTCAGGACGAAAAATTTGGAACATTTACAATGCAGCTCCATCCGATTAAATAAAACGTTTACGATCAGAGACAAAAGAATACGAAGAAACGTTCATAAATTCTTCAGGAAAATTTGTGATTCATTGAAAACTTTACATCTAACATAACGAACTTCAGCTACAATAAGGTGAGGTCGTTTTAATCGTATTCAATGTCTTTAGGAGGTCTGTCACGTCAAGCAGCCCTTAATTGGTTTCTCAGGTCAACTTAGTTAGGACTGATGCAAATTTTATCAATTTACTTTCATGTATAAAACCGAATTTTGCAAAAGGTTCGAACAGCTCCAAAGTAAACAAAAATTTTCGTATAGGAAATGAGAAAGCGGTCTACACATTAAAATATCGAACAAATTCATTCCCAAAAAACGGTATCCACCTAAGCATTAACCGAATATTCAATGAGTCATTGCATCGATAGCATATTCATAATCAATTGAGTTTGGCCATTAACATTTTTTATTATACATCCAGTCTTATAATTCACTTTGCATCAGTCTTCGATATTAAAAGCCAAACAGAGAGCCGGAAGTGATCCTCAATTTTCCTCAATAGACTCATAATTGATCAAGATAACGATTTTTAATAAAAGATGCCATAAATTGAAACTCAGCTGGCCCAACCCAGAAAAAGTGATTATTTTTCAATCAATGTCGTCAGTGTGTTTAGTAAACGACTTTTAAGAATTATTAAAAAAACGCGGCTCAGTTTTCTTAGTAGTTTACGTTCTACCAATACTAATGTGTGTGACGGCAGTTACTGTGTATGAATTTTTACATTAGGGTGGCTTCTTTTGTTGTAATTGAAAAAATTCATACCTTGCCTATCAGATATACATATATCTATATGGATAGAAGAAATTTGCGAGAAATAGTTTTGTACCGCAATTCTTGTCCGCTACTTCAAGTTTCCATTCAAGGCTCTTCATCAATGTGAATAAAAAACTTAACAGAGCCATATAAGGTCATTATGGTGTTTGTTGTTGATATTTGTTGACTTTTTCTCAATGATAGCCTTGCGAAATGATGTGATGTGATGTCAAAGGTGACCTTCTTCGACAAATTTGATCTCTTAAATGCCGCGTAACGCTCATAAATTATTCATTATTTATCGCCTGACTTTTAATCGACTTCAGCTTAATGACTGGTTTGCACGTCAACCATATAAACCCCTGTCTCATCAATGGTAATAATGTATTTTATGAATGTGGGGCGGAACTGAGACATTATATCATGTCTTCAGCAATCTTTGTACGATTGAATTTTTGAAGAAAATTTAGGTCTTTTGAAAATAGTTGAGCGGCAGCGCATTTTATACCTAAACAATCGTGTAAAATGGTACGAATTGATTCATGAGACGCGGAAAGTACAGCAGTTATATCTCTCAAACTTAGCTTCAGTTGAAGACGTCGATGGCCAACCAGAGCGTAACATCACATCTCGACCGTTTTTCAATGCACTGTATCACTGTACAGAGGCACACGTTTTTGTTAAAGTCGATCCATCGAAAAACTTCTGTAACATTTTCAGCGGATACAAAATTCTATTCGCAATACGAAATATGCGAAAGTTTTTTTGCTCGATATTTTTATCACATTTTTCAGATTAGCCAACAGACACAGTACATTTCTATTATCGTATATTAGGCGTACCAGGAATAGGGCATCAAAAATCTGTCACTAGTTTTCCAAGAGATCTGCCGGAGTCATCAAATTTACCATTACTCCGACAACAACGCGTGTCAACAATGCATTTGCCTTTTTAATCCAAATTGCTCATGCATTTAGCATATAACGCCCAACATTGACACCAAATTTAAAAAGGATAGATTTAATTTGCTCTCATAATATCGTATGCCTAAAGCCAAATAAGATATGTAGGTGTCAAAATTTTGAACAGCGATTAAAAATATGAAACGAGATTCGGATTCAAATGAAACAAAATCAATGCAAGATATCAAATGCACGTTGATCTCAAAAACTAATATTTATCCTTTGTTCCTCTATCTGTAAAAATATGACAAATTAAATAAAAGTTTTTTTTTTTAATTGAAGAACTGATTGCCGAAGGAGTGGCAAAGTTATCTTGTTAAAAAGAGCGTGGAAGAAAGTGAAACTCCAATATTCTATTAAAGTTAAGGACAAAGACGATTACACTTTTTTGTAAGCTCTGACATCTTGTAAGGATTAACCAGATTGTAGGGAGTATTAGTTGAGAAGCGAAAGTAAGTTTTATGATTTTTATATAAAAATGCGACTTAAAATTCATATGTTTCGGGATTAGATTGATTACGAATACGACTTCTAAAGGCCAGTAATGGTGAAGCTCTTCCCGAGCTCGATTTTCCTACAAATCTGATGTGTCTCTACGGAGACTAATAAATATAACAACGTAGTGAACTAGTAGTCATTGATCATATAAAATGCAGCCTAATATTTCTGAAGATATTACAAGTATCCCAAACAGATGCTTTTTAAACTCACTTCTATTTTTCTGTCCCAAAGTTTTATAAATATAAATCTATTGTATTAAAAGCAGGTTGGTAGATTCACATAGATGGGTGTCATAGGTCAGTCCAGACCGACCATATAAATACCTATGTCACTACCATCTGGCGGCACGCAGGTCCTTAGCCTCCTAATACACAGTAACTGGATATTGCTTATTCCAAGGCAACTACCACAAAACCCGTACTTGAATATGAAAAGCTCGTCATAAAAGCGGCATCGTAGACACCAAATTGAGGAACATATTTTGATGGATGTCCGTAAAAGAGTGGGGTAAGAAGGGAGCTCTTTCTGTAAGAATATGGAAAGAACAGTTTTGGGAATCAATGGCACGGGACAATTAGGACAGGAGAAGGTATGGGATGTGGCTTAAAACTCCCACTGTCAAGCAAAAATGATCAGAACTGCGTTATCTTAAGGAAAAAAGCTGCAGAAGACGACGTGTAATTGGTCGTTTCTTAGGAAAATGGATTTATGTTAAAAATCATAAAAAAGTCAACAACAAGAATCGAAATCGGCTGTCTGTCACCCTGCACTCTTTGGGCTTTTGAGGAGCTTGTAGTAAATCCACTTTTTTCTTTTTTTTTAACAAAGTGTTGTTCAAGGACTAGGTTTATTTCCGCCTCAATGACTAAGTCAATCCACAAATTTTTCTTATTTGGAGTGAAGAACAACCCTAATTTGTACTTTAGTGAATTTCACTTTCTTTCTTTATTTATTTATTTATTTTTTTTTTTTAATAGGCTGACAAAGCGTATTATCAATTGCGTGTATTATGAGCAGCAAGATGATTTTAGTAATCTGTATCACGCGTTGAGTGCCTTTTTTTATTATTTGTTATGAAAATACAACATAATGTACATATATATATACGTATATGTACATTTGTGATACATCATCTGGATTCTGCCATATTTCCAAAGTATGGGTTTCGCAACACCCAGTGTACCATGTACACTTGTTTTTAAATACACTTAGAATCGATGAAATATCTTTCCAGATCACAATTTTTCGAATTCAAAGAATCGTTGGAATACTCCAAACACCATCAATAAATTCAGGTGCCTCTCATTTAGTTAAAGGGCGCCCGTTATAAGACTGCTTACATCCGATTTCTAATCATAATGGTGAAATTAAGCTACGTGCCAAATTTCAACAATTTCCTAAAATTCATTTTATATATTTTCTGTTTTTATATAAGCAAAGTGGTGTCTTTCACATGGTACTCAAAAATTAATACACCAAACACGACATCAAGCAGGCTTAAGCATATTTCAAAATGCGATCAACTCCCGGAAATGCGACAAGCGCCAAGTTATGAAAATGTATAAATTTGTAGACATATTTTATGTTGAGCAATTCTTATGTTTTGATATTTTGTAAAATTTCCTGGTTTTTACTACTTTCCTTATGCTATAACTGTTATTATTTTCTCCCTAAGTTATTTTTTGCTTTGATCTTTCTTAAACTACTCGCATGTAAGCAATCAGAATATTAATATTTATTAATATTTAAACAAAAGTTTTTCAAAATAATTTAATTTTTTTTAGAACGCACCCGGTTATTTTGCAATATCGCAACAAATAAAAATCTGCTTCACAAAATTTATCTTAATTCGAATTTTTGCAAACACAACTTACGTTCTTCGTAAACCAGGAAAAGAATTTTGTGTATGCTATATTTCTACAGGATGGCGCACTAATCGTGCTACAAACAAAAAACGGGGACCAACGGGGACCGTTATTTAAATACGTTAAAAAAGAAAGATCAACTCACCTGACTGCACTAGACTTTTTTTGTGGGGTTATGTTTAACAAGAGGTGTACAAATCGATTAAAATCCATTAAAACAATATTTGTAGCGACTTCAAATCCTCTATCTATCATCTTCAAAACCAATTAGTTATATAAGATAAAATTGAATTTTCTATACAATAAAAGAATAAATTAAATACAAAAAAGTTATTTGAATTTCTTATTGTAGCACAATTGGTGCGGCACCCTGTAGTACTCCACAATTCATAAGTGTTTTTTGCAAAAGGTCTAAATTTTGGTTGTAGGCTTCCAATGTTTTACTTTAGAAATGTATACCACCAATTTTGAAAGTTATTCGCTGCCAAATTCGATCCTTATTGCAAAATTCGTGATGTTTACGACCAAATTCAAATTCGAAATTTATTTGGATATTAAAATGGGTTGGTTTTACGGCTAGCTATGGTGTTGTCAAAAGCCAAGCTAGACTTTTTTCTTTTAAAAAATTGTTTTAAATTGTTTAAAGTCCATGGAATGGCCCCATAGTTAACAAAAATTTTCTTATGCTTATTTTAAGTATATGGTGGCTACAATATAAATTATTATGCATCTGCTTCAACCGAGGAGAAGAATTCCAAGCGCTTTGATCTTTTGCTCTTTTCTCCAACTTGTCAATCAACTTTTGATAGTGTCTCTTCAACGGATTCGGTCTCTTCTCTTCCTACCAAGTTCATTGACAAAGACTTCATCCATACTATTCATTCATACTTTTTATAGCAGAACGTGTACAAATTAAAAATTCGAGATTGCGCCAGATGTATGCCTTTCATTCATTATCATGTCACCAATCTAGTTTCCATTTTGATAAGTAGATGGCCACTTTGTAAACATATTTGTGTGGGAGTCTGGTTTTGCTTACCGCAATGGCGTGCGCCTTGGCGAAAGAAGCCAATCTAAGTCCGTTTTCGGAGATGTCGTTGTGCAGATTGAGTTTACGAACTGTTGGATATCTTCCCTTTCTATTTCTATTACATCGCAAAAAAAAAACTAAACATTTTTAATGACAATGCTAGTTCACATGTAATAGGTATCAATCTTAGTTTTTCTATAGTAATGTGTTATGAGTTAAATGTTTCTGGAATGATGAAAATGTTTATATTTAGTAAACTTTAAAGTGATTAAAGAATTATAACTCAGGTGAACAGACTTATATACATACGTATGTACATTTTTTCCTGGTGGAAAGAGTAATAAGTCGCTAGTTTCCAATATTTTTTAAAAGAAGACACAATGAAAGAAGCAACATTGTTGAAGTCCTCCTCTTAGAAATTGCAAATGATTACTGATATTTGCCAAATCGTACATATGATATCCTCAACAAGGTGGCAAATCGGTTCATTTTCAATTGCAGAGCTAAGTTAACTAAGTTCTATAGCAAATGAAAAACATAATAAAGGATAATGCGGGTTAGATTTGGTATTTGTATGGGAATTATAACAGAAGGTGTGATCCTGTCAAATTTCTCAAATTTTACCCATCATTATAAAGTAAAGTATTCGATAAGTTAGTAAATTTCTATGGGAGGAACAAATTTAAGGCAATTAATGGAAAGGTATAAACCTGAGAATATATGGGTTGAATCGGCAAATGTTCGGGCTGTACCAAAAGAGAGTGGATTAATCGACTGTTTTTTTTTAATTGCAAAGCATAAAAAAAAACAGTGAAATAAGCAAAAAATTAGGTTGATACAACATACGAATGAAAGTTGCAAGCAATAAATTAAATTTCGGAAAATACGTCAGTTTGCATGGCAGTTGTCAGAAGAGGGGTGACAATGACATCTATGTTAATTCTGTTATCCTACTTTAACAAAATCTCAAAGTGTACCCAAATTTGACGTATTTAGTTCAGCTGAATTAAAGGTATTAACGATATGTGACCGAACATGGCGCGATGGTTAATACACACGACAATCATTCGCATGATCCCGGGTTCAATCCCACATGCAGCCAGCTATCATTATTTGAGTGATGGTCATCTCGATGTGTCTAACGAACAATTCGAGTAATCGGCAAGTCCGGTAAATGCTTCTCAAAGTGTTTCGTTCGGTTAAATTATAGGTTCCGTTGAATGAGTCTAAAAATAAAATGAGTATAAGCTGACTGAATGTAAGAAGCTCTGCCATATCCCATTAATTTTCTTTTTTCTTTAATTAAATGTATGAACTTAAGCATATGTGTGTTAAATAGGTCAATTGTTGGGTTGTACCAGAAGAGTCCGATTTCTTTTGAAATTAGCCAAGCATTATAAATCAACACAATGTACAAACATTTTAGTTACTACCATTCCATTAAGTTACTTCTATTTAAGCTACAGGGGAAAATTTGAATTTCGGTCAAGAGATGCATCGATATAACACAACATGGCAAATATTAGATCGTACCAAGTTTTAAAAAGTTCGATAAAGATTTACGATATTTACAGTGCCTATTAATAGAATTGCAAATGGCATGTAACATTTTTGGTCAAAGGATAATTGGTTGTGTAATCGCTCTCTCGCAGCCTACACCTTCATTCTGTCGGTCGAAGATAAATCGCCGAGAACGGCAAGTTCGGTTAGGCGGGTTTGACGGTCTTGGTACCTGAGACATTGAGTCCGCGTTTCATAGTCCAGAGGGTGGACTCGAAGATCACTCCTGACACGTTCATGGGTGATCTCTTCGAGAAAAACCTCAAGGGCAAGATGACACATGAGGCCTTTAAGTCTAGTGTCCGTCTCCATAGCCGTCCGTGAGATTGTACCAAGGCTTCGGCCATGGAATTTCTGGTGGCGACACAACGCTGATATATTAGCTGGTACTCTTTCCGCGTACGTGCAATAGATTTGGTGCCAAGCCGTTTCAAGTGCCTGTCGTTTGACCACTTCAAGAAGGAGTGCCGTGCAATGGAAGATGTCTGCTTCCGCTGTGGGACTGTGCCGTAACTGAGCTCTTCAGGGGGAGCCCTCAGATCACCGTATGGTGTCTGAGGACTTTCCGCTGTATTGCGTCATGGTAGCCAGACCAAAAGCAAGACATTAGGATGGGTACTCGCCTTTTAAAATTTAATTGCCATTTGTGACAGTGGTTGCAGTATTGCGTGGGTTACCTGCTTTTATGCGGGTATTTCCTGATACAAGGCATAACGCTGCAGTCATTGTCAATGACATCGATTTGGATTGTACTGAAGTTTGTAGCTCGGAATGGAGGGCTTGTGTTTCTGTTGAGGGCGATTTCGGTCGTCTTCTCCTAGCTAGCTTGTACTGCAAGTTTAGTGAGCCTTTGAAGCCCTATCGGACGTATATGGATCCAGTGTTATCACTTTCAAGTGGTAACCCTTTAATCTCTTATTTGGACGCGAATACTTCTTCCCCGATGTGGTTCAGCAAGGTAACCGGCGCTACGTCCGGCTGTCAGAATCAATCTCGGGCTGAGGTTCTATGTCAGTGGATGTTCTCTAGGGGACTTCACGTGCTGGATGAACCGAACGAACTGTATACTTTTGATAGTAGGCATGGGTTTAGCGACATCGATGTCATGATTTCGAATATCCAGGTTTCAGACTAGATGACAGGTCAGTCCGTCCGTGAGTGACCATAACTATATTAAAGTTATGTTCACTTATGAACGGATTGAAGGTAGCAGCGTAGGCACCAGGCGGTGGCGCATCAGGAACGTTAACTGGGATGAATATGAGTCACACATCGCAGTTGCGACTGCCGATGTGCCCTTAGAGGCCTTTAATCGTAATACGGTGGATGAACAGGTATCAACGATTGTTGATTCTGTTCATCGCGTCAACGACAGTCTTTTTCCTAGGAGTGTGCAGCGTACTAAGAGGAGAATAAGGTGGTGGACACAGGGGTTGACCACCTCAGGTCATCGTGTAGAGCCGGACTTAACGAATATAAGCAAATGCTTATAGACGTTGAGGAGTCAGAGTAACGGAAGTTTGCTACTCGCCATGGAGATGATCCCCGGGAACATCTCTACCGTATTTGTAGGGGAGAGGGAAAGAACATGGAAGTTTCAAGATTAAAGGATGGCGATACCATCCTGACTTCCTGACCGGACTGCGTTCAGGCTTTATTGTGGGAGTTCTTTTCGAGGTCTGATGCTCTGGCCCCGCCTCCTTCGGAGGTGGTACCCGGTGCACCAGAATTGGAAAGAGCTGAGATCGTGGAAAGTATGACACTTGTCAGGTCATGCGAGTCACATGGTATGGACGGAATAACCAGAGAGATGTGTAAAAGCATCTGGGAGGCTATTCCGGAATACGTGAAGGCTTTGTACAGACATTGTATACACGCTGGCGTTCGCGTCAGTGAAAAACGGCTTCACAAGGTGCCGTAGTGTTGAGGAAGCCTGGATCCACGTTCAGAGATGCGTGAGCGAATCCACTGAGAATTATATTCTTGGCATATTCGAAGACTTCAAGGGCGCTTTCGATTACCTGTTGTGGGTGAAGGTGTTGGAACGGCTTCAAGAGGTAGGGTGCCAGGAGTTGCGCCTGTAGTTGGGCCAAATAGAGCTGTGGAACTCGACATTGTTCGTGGCTGTTCGCAGAGTTTCATCTGCGGTCCATTTATATGGAGGCACATGATGGACCTGTTATTGCGGCAGCTGAGTGATTAGTGCAGAGTTTGTGTATATGCTAACGACCTACTCATCATGGTTGAAGGTCGCTCTCGTTCTCAGTTGGAGCAGAGGGTCCAGGCAATGATCGCGATAATTAGGCATCAATTAGAACTTGTCGGTGTAGATGTTGCTGCCGATAACACCAACATGATGCTCTTGCGGGGTAGATTATCCTGAAAGCCACTTGTTCGTTTGATTGATGGATCTGTGCTCAGGTGCGTCACCGAAGTGAAGTACTTTGGCGTTGCCATAGGAAAGGGGATGAACTATTTGCCTTATTTGGATAGGCTGAGAAGTAAGCTGGTCAGCCATGTTTGTTACCATGGCAACTTACGCGTCCCCTGTGTGGTAAGAATCGGTGAAGTCTGCATTCGGATACCGTAAGATCCTTTCTTGTCAGAAAGTGGTGTTATTGGCTTGTATGCCAGTATGTAAAACGGTTTCGACAGAGGCCCTTCAGGTACTGATGCGTACTGTCCCGCTGGATTTTGTTGCAATCCGCCGTGCGACGAAATTCAAGGCAATGAAAGGGTATGCATTGGCGGCAACGGACTGGCCCATTGAGCGGGTAGAGAGCATGAGTAGGGCTGAGCGTAGGGGGGCTCTTGGACGAATATGTCTTGTCGAGATAGGTTTTTGCTAGATGTTAGATTCGTTGGGAGAAACCCTGACTTTGGTTTTAACCTCTGTCTTGGTTTCTTGCTGACGGGACATGGGTAACTCAATGCCTTTTTGCATAGGAGAGCCCTGTCCGATCGCGAGTCGTGCAACTGTGGTGCACCAATCGAAGATTGGCGGCACGTTTTGTACAAATGTCCCTTATATGCAGATATAAGGGACCTCCAAGGATTAACATAACTAGGTCAGGGGATGACTGGATAGTCAGCAATATGCTCTCTACCCAGGGCGTTTTGGCTAGAGCAACGGTGTTTGTTTCCAGAGCGTTTGCTAAGCATAGGGCTACTACGACGTAGTTGTGGGAAGTGAGTCTGCTGACCTTTTCAAGGCAGTCCGACCTGTGCTCGGATCACGCTGATCCCACAATCCCGTTCAGCTTGATTGTCGGCAGCTATTGCTCATGTGCAGAGGCACCTGTCGCTGGACCACAAGGGTTGAAACTGGAAGTAGGTTAGCTACAGAGTTTGACCAGAGGCTTTGTCTGGTTCCGGGCTTTATAGGGGTACACACAGGCAGGGTTCTCGGATTTGTGCCCTATCATCCGTATCTTTTTGATCCCTCGGGGAGTACGGACAGGCATGTTTTTTTTCCTATGTCTATATTTAATGGTTGCCGTTAATCGTCGCCGAACCGAAGGGGTTTGGAGTTTTCCCTGTCTCCCACCGGTGAGGGTACTACATCCTTGCAATGTAGTACCTACCGTTCTATCTGCCTGGGGTCTCCGTGCCTACAGGTATGTTCAAATGTCCACTCTGTACTCTTTTGCCATAGGGCGACCAATCCCGTAAAGTATGGTGTATAGATCCAACCAGTGAGTTTGGCCGGTGACGTGGGGATCAGGAGGCCCCGGGACTGAGTTCCCGCCTGATCATTTGCTGTAGCAAAACTCGCCGCTAGGGGCTTTGTGCTCGAATGTGGAGTTGCATCACAACCGGGTGCTACAGACCCATAGAGAAGCAGAGGTGGTAAGATAGGCCTCACCTTTGCCAATGGGAATTGTGTTCCATACTAGCATAATCAATTTGGTATCTCCTGGCTGAGAGGAAAGGTTTGGCAATTGCAGTAGTACCAAAATTGTTAGCCCATTTCCCTAGATAGTCCAAGTTTTACTTGGTTATAGCAGGGGGGCGTTGGTAATCGCATTGTAATATGCCCAGTATGTCGCACACTGTGGGTAAGGCCTCCACAGTAAGACTCACGTAAAACCCTCGTAGACTTCTGTCGGTCGAGGATATAATTATTTCAACTCTACTTCCATGTGAAACTATGATAATTTTAATTTTTGATAAAACTTCCATTAGGTAGCCGGATTCTCCATCTTTTAAGAAACCACTTTCGACAGATAAGTTCTCATAATTCTATAAATCGTTTGGAGTTATTTTTGAGTCTGAGTGGAGTGTGGAGTGTTTTTGATTACGGTCAAATGGACAATATCTTTGTTTTCTTACACAATTTCGCTTGAGATTGAATTCAATATTTTGGTTACAATAAAAAGTAGATTTGAATATTGGGATCAGCGGTTTACTTTAACAGTTCATAATTGTTTTTAATTGATGCGATTTATTATTAAATTGCAATTTTCAGTTTAAATTTTAATGAACCAGTTCTGAATTGTTTTGAAGTACAAACGTTTTGTTTGTAAGCAGTTTAGATTCAAACATTTAACAACTGATATCTATATATTTCTAAGCTATTTTTTTAAGAAATCATTTATCGTTTATCTGTTCGCTCAAAACAATTTTTGTTTCGGAAATTAAATAATGACTTCCTGCTTGTACTTAAAAATGTGAAATATTGATTTGTATTTGTATACAACATGTAAATTTGGGTTTCGCAATTTTTCTTTTTTTTTTTTTTTTTTTGCCAGAAATCTTGCTGGCCAATATTTTTATGTAAAGTAGCAAGCAAAGTAAAGTAAGTAAAGTAGTAAATTATGTAAAGTAAGGATGTGGGTGGTAACATTTGTTAAAAATGGGTCTCTTTGTACGTAAACATAGAACATTCAGTGCAATCTTTTAGTTGACGATGTAACATTTCCTAAAATTTACTCAAAGAGAAAATCATATTGTGCTCTTATACTTTAGAAAATATTCTACAATTTTACCCATTTCAATTCTCAATTCAATTGTTTCTGGAGGCGGCCGTATTCGATATTAAGGATTACCATGCATTTGAGACAATTCAGAAATTCCGATTACCCAGCGAATTAAAAAATCTGGAAACTTCATTCCACAGCCGTAATAAACATTTACGTTATTTACTAGACGCCTTCTTTGCTATCAGTCGAATGTACGAAAGCGCTACTCGGGAATAATTGACCATAGGAAGTCGTGAACTGCTTGGCAAAAGGTGACGGATTTTGTTTATTGCCAAAAGAATAAAAGTCAGAGAATCTCTTGTTATAGCTAGCAAAAATTCAAACAACATTCAGTTAATTGAGAAACAAATTATATACCTTTCAAATTGACATTTTATATATTCTATCCCTCTAAAAAATATACAATTTAATTGCTGTCTATGAATGCTTTTCCTTTTCTAAATGTAAATAGTTTTTGAAAATTGAATTGTTATATGGGGTGAACCTACTATTATGACCCACACTAAAGAAGCCAAAACGAGTCACTCTAATGAAAACACCGTGGGTATGTCCATGTAGTAGACACATACATATGTTTAAGTACATACATGTTAACTGCCATTTTTATTACTTTAATTATAAATTGTTGTATACAGATCGCGGAACAAGCGGGACACAATCAAGTACCCAAGCGATTCAGCAACGACAGCGACACCGACACCGATGCCAACGGCAACAGTTTCAGTTACAAATACGCTTTTATCGCCAACAACAGCAGCAACAAATGTCTAAATAATGTTTTCTGACCATCTTTACGTGCACCCTTGTGTGTGTGTGTGTGTGTGTATGTTTGTGTTTGTCTACATATAAGTGCAAAAGAGGTACCCTCATATAATGTTTTTATTAATTGAAAAGTTAATTAAAAGCGCTAAAAGTTACACATGCCACCGGTTTTCTGGCCACAGGCGGACAATTGTTTTCAATACACAACAACATCATCAACTACAAACGTGTTCTATGTTCATGCATTTTTTTAGTAGCGGCAGGAAGGAAACTTAGATGTGAAAATCTGACTATGCCTGTCACAATTATGGGTACACATAATAGATATATGACGCGATACACAGTGAGGAAGAGTATACATAGTTAGCAATTTCGAGGTTTAAAAATCCAAAATTTTGGAATTAAATATATCTTTCGAATATATAAATATATTTTCGGAAATGATACAAACTTTTACGTTTGTTGTTTTTACTAATCAACGTAATTGATTTCTACATGAAATGCTTGTCTGGAATAGAGACGGTGACTTAGCCATATCCGAAATTCCAAGCTGCCGCCTGTCCGTCTCTCATTTAAAATATCAATATAGGGGTCCAGTATATTCTATGGCAGGTAACCAACAGGGACCACATAAAGTGAAAGCGCACTCTGTCAAAAAAGAATCGGGAACTAATCGACCAAGCACAAAATGTTTCTTATTCATCCAAATTTATTGCATTGTTTTCAAAGTAAGAACTATTTGAAAAAAAAAATTACTTTTGCCAAAGAATAATCCAATCTTCAAAACATTCATCAAACACTTTTGCTGGAAAAGACATTAATTCTAGACGCGAATTCTCTTTTATGCATTCTACTTAAAAAGGGGAAAAAGTCAGCGGGAGCCATATTAGGTGAA
This sequence comes from Philornis downsi, assembly GCA_019455685.1. Taxonomy (NCBI): domain Eukaryota; kingdom Metazoa; phylum Arthropoda; class Insecta; order Diptera; family Muscidae; genus Philornis; species Philornis downsi. Next base: position 1,013,840 of record JAHXMU010000099.1, on the reverse strand, counting down.
TATGACGGTTATTCGATGATATTTGTTGAGTTTTTAGCCAGATATTCGTTCACAGTGACAACCTTTTGAGATTGTGACATTTTTTGACGAATTTACTTTCTCAAATGCTGCGTAATTCCTAGATAAACTTCTTCGTTTACCGTCTGATCTTCTGGCGAGAATTCAGTATTCGATGTCTCAATAAACAAAGAAATCAGTCAATGTTACCTTTACTTTTGATCGACTTTGATGTACGCCATTCCGAAACTTGTTGGCTATTTTGCATGCCAAACTCTTAAAATCATGTCTCACAACCAGCCATAATGCGTTTTATGAACGTAGGGTCGTAAATGACTCATTCTGCGAGAAGTATATCTTAAATGACCTTTACACAATTGAGTTATAAAAGAAAATCGAGATTTGTCGGAACTAGTTGGGCGACAGTGCGCTTCATACCCAAATAATCGTGTAAAATGGTACGAATTGATTCATGAGCTACTGGAAGTTTGACGGATATCTCCCTCAAACATAAACAGCGATTTTCAAACATAAGTTCCTTCACTTTGTTGATGTTAAGCTAAATTAAAGATGTCGATGTCCGACCAGAGCGGAACAATTCTTCCACAAAATCCACGACAAAAAGAATTTTGACAACTCGTTTGAGTCTTTAATGATTAATTCCGGTTACTTTTTTTTGGCAGAATATATATATATTTTTGGACGTGTCCGTCGGTTCCCATGTCTGTTAAAAGCGTGGTATAAGCCGTATCGCTTGATCTTGGAACTGAAATTTTACATTTTTTAAATATCTTATAATTATAGACAAGTCGAATCCGAAGTCAGGCAAATTTGTAAGGAAAAAATAAAAAAATTATCCATACAAGGAATAAACTCACCTCCATAAAAACGGCCATTTTTTAGCATTTTTTCCACAAATTTTCCATTTATTCCTTAATTTAAAGCAATATATAGTGTCACCGTTTAGATACTACAATTTTATAACTTTGGAAATTAAACCAAAAAGTACCTATTTTGCGGCGATATCGCTTCCGGCACGTCAATTAATTTGGCGATAATTCCTTACATTGTAGCATGCTCCATGGCCTCAAGTGTCACAAGCGGTTTAACATGGTTCAATAAGAAAAAACTTGTCCATACATAGACCGAACCCAACGTTGAAAAAGTGAATGCTGACTGGATTTTTGTGCTTATATTCATGAATATATTCATATATTCATAGTTCAGGTTAACTGAGCCGCATAAACATTCACTCAATATTCGTTTTCATTGATACAAAAGTGTGAAGTGACGTGGTAAATCATTAGATTCCTACTAAAATGCACAATATTGTATTTAATACAATTGAATTAAAGATATGAATTCAGGTTAAATTATGTTATTTGAATGAGAGTTGGCAAAAATGATGGGTTTAAGTTAGTGCAGTCTCCGCACTTTTACGGGGTATAATTAAATTTCACTAAATCGGGCAATTTATATGGAAGGTGGTCGAATGGTCAATTTTCATTCTCAATGCAACCGCTGGAAAAAAGTGAAACTAACAATATGTAGATTAAATCAGTCATGTCAAACTTTCTCAGATTATAGATGCTTAAATATTCAGATCGCTGTAATCTATGAGTTAAGCTGCGTGAGTGTGAGGTGTCCCAGAAGGGGCGCAATAAATTTTTAGGTTCTCATCAAAAAGCAGTGCCCTCTTTAGCTTCAGTTATCACTATAAACATTTTCAAGAATAAAGCCCAAGACATTTTTCGGCTTTTGTTTTTAACAAAAAACATATGACTATTCATTTGATTATTTTTTTGTTTTTTCAGCCAAAACAAAAATTTGTTTGGGCTTTGCCGTTTTGTCGACAGTTGAACAACAATTGTTTGCCTGTAGCTAAAAAGCTGCAGCTGAGCATAAAACAAAATGTATGAATATAAATTTTCTGGCTATAGGTAAAAAGTTTCTGACTATTATTTAATGATTTCTGTCGCTAAAAAACATTTCTACCTCAGGATAAAAAAATGAGAGGCGTAATTATAAAATGATTATTAAACAACATAATGCTTTACATCTGATTGCACTAAAGAATTAATCAATTGAGATCTTCACAAAAGCAATATAAAAATTTAGCGTTCAAAGTCCGGATGGTGTTTCTAAATTTTTTCACCTCGTCACATGTTAGCGATTAAAGTAACGAAAAAGCAAGGTCAGTTCAATTCAATAACGCAAAATTTTCTTACCCAAAAAGCCATTGACATCCCAACTTAATCTTGCAACACATTATAAATGGCAAACACAAATGTTTCCTGTATGACTACTTCAAGACAGTCCCTAATTACTGCATTAAATGCTGTGGAAATATAATACATATAGAGGTTGATAGAAACGGGAGACATAGGTTTTAAGGATAGTTCAAGACAATGTATTAGGATACGATGGGAAGAGGATGGTTCTGATAAATTCACGACACTATGGCTCACAGGCGTTATTGACATTTGCCATATTACAGTTTTCTTACTCTTCTTCTTATTCATACAAGGACAAATTACACATTTTGACAAATGTGAGTTTTCCGTATATTTGTACTATTTATTCTTTTAATTAATAGATAAAATTATAGTGTGAGAAATTCACTCCAATTAACATACTCGTATTTAAAATAACAAAAATGTAAACCTTAATTTTGGTAACTTTCGTCCATTTTCTTTCATATTTTACTCGCTAAATAGAAGAATATGTAAAAAACCATTCAATCGCGCTCCTACTTATTTTAGCAAATTTTCGTTTTACTCAGCGTGTTTAGCCACTATCTTCTTTTTTTAATTCCAGAGTCTGTCACATTCTTTCTGGTATTTTCTATGCTTCCCTACTTTTACCCGATTAATATTTCAATATGATTTACCAAAGCGTTTGAGCTACTCAATCATTCTGGTAACTTCATACAGATGTCTTTGAGTCTAAAATGTTATTTTTAACATAACATTTTAACCATTCAAACCTACCACATTGCAATTGGTTCCCTTATCTCTAACTTAGGACTGTAATTCCACTTGGTATCCCATTGGGGCGGTTGAGCTTAAGGGCGGTTTGGGCAAAATTTAATTTTTCCCCACAATGGCAATTGGCATGCCCAATTCGTCCATTACTTTGGCAATCGTAATATTTTGTTTAGTCTAGTGCAACTAAACGTAGTGGAGTAGTTGGTTCCACTCAATTAGGACAGCGTACCTCTTTTTGTAAACCTCTATACCGTAATATCCTTCTAAGCACTTTTTTAAGACCAAAATGGACGAAAATTAAATATTAAATATGTAAATAATAGATTAAATAGACTGAGGCCATTTTATGTTTGTCCACTTGACCTATGTTTCCATACTGATTGTCCGTTTCTTTGGTATTTTGTATCTTAAAGATACGAATTTTCAAATGTCCCTTCTTCGTATCTGATACCTACACTTATAAACAATGTACACCACTAAGTTCATGATTTTTGCTTGATTCATTTGTTCAAGATAGTGGTATAATTTTTCTACATATTTCTCCTTAGTTTACCTCTTAATGGAAAAAGAATTAAACAATTCCATTCTTATGAGCCCACGTTTCATAATTTTACCCCAACCCATAGGTACCATTTTTTATTTTTTGTTTACCCATAGAGGTACAGATTTCGAAAAGTGCCTTCTTATCGTGATCATATGCTGGAGAGGAATGTGCATACCCATTTTGGTGATTATAGCTTTGACCGTTTTATCTGAGTGGCTACAAATCAGTTAGTCGGCAACGCAATATTTGTCTATGTGGATAATTAAAGTATACTTCATTATTCAGCTGTAGGTTGATCGAGGCTAGTTTGAGCAACCATATATTTTATATCTGCCCTTTTGAGCATCCAAAAATTCATTTGGCTTCACATAAACTTGCTGCCAATTTTAGCTGACTTTTGTTTTTATTCAATTTGACATATTTTGTTTTTCGTCAATATTTGTGTCTGCACAAACTTTTGAATATTAGGTGCGTAAGTAAGTTCCCGCTGTTCGCCAATAGATGGTGTCAGCTGTAAGTGTTAGTCGATACTGTCACAACCTAAATATCATGAGCCAAGCATAGGTATATGACAAACATACCACCTCGACACAATAGTGATTTTCTTTTGACGTCACGTTCTTTTGGTTGCGTGAATATATATGATTTTGTGCCAAATTGTCATATGCGGGAAGTATTGATTTTCTTCTTTCAACCGACGAAAACGGTGTCTGAAGCTCATCGAGAGCTTCAAAAGTTTACGGAGGTGCTACTTTAAGTGAAACAATGTGTCGAGGTTGGATACGTCGCTTTGAGGACAATGATTTTAATGTTGACGACCGTTCGCGTAAAGGAAGACGAAAACCCTTCGAAGACGCTGAATTGACGACATTGCCTGAGGGTGGTTCATGTCAAACGAAGGTAGAGCTTGCTTCAGTATTAGGAGTTACCCGCCAAGCAATTTCCAAGCAATTGCATGCGTTGGGAATGACTCAAATGCGAAGAACTTGCGTTCCTTATGAGTTGAAGCCAAGAGGCGTTGAGTGTGGTTCTTTCGCCTGTGACCAACTGCTTCAGCGCTAAAAAAGGAAGGGTTTTCTTCATCGTATTGTAACGGGGATGAAAAATGGATTCATTACAGCAACCCCAGAAAAGAAGAAAGTCATGGTCAGTCAAGTCAGAAGTCATATTCGCACTGTGAAGGTTATGCTCTGTATTTGGTGGGACCAGGTCGGTGTTGGTTATTACGAGCTGTTGAAACCAAGCGAAACTGTCACTGGAGATCGGTATCGACTTCAAATAATGCGATTGAGCCAAGCTCTGAGCGAGAAACGCCCACAATATACGGAGAGGTACGAAGAAGTGATTCTTCAGCATGACCGCACTCGGCCTCACGTGGCCAAGCTTATTAAAACCTACCTGGAAACGCTGAAATAGGAAGTCTTACCCCACCCGCTATATATTCCAGATATTGCGGCATCCGATTATCACTTGTTCCGTTCGATGGCACGCGATCTGGCTGACCTGCAGTTCCACTCATATGGCGACATCAAGGAATGGCTAGATTCGTTGATAGTCTCAAAAGATGAACAGTTTTATCGAGACGGAATTCGAACTTTGCCAGAAAGATAGGAAAAAGTAGCAGATAGCGATGGACAATACTTTCAATGAATCAATTGTTAAAAGCAGCCAGAGCTTAGTTCCGCACCAATAGCTTGTATTTTTGGAATATGTTTGGTTGGCAGTTTCAGTTTTTGCTACATCATAGGTTTTTCAAATTTTTTCATAGGTTTCGAGCCAGCTATTGAAATACTGTCAAAAAGTACTCGATCACTAAAGTGCTTGCAATGGAGTCCGTTTTCATTAGCAGTGCTAAATTTACAAAATGATTGAATCAATTACATGAAAAATATGAATGTAGGAATATATGGGCTGATTGGTTAGACGTCATCGGTATTTATTTTCACCGCTAGAGGTAGATACGAGTATGATGATTGTCTTGGGCGCTCTTCATTTTCAACTTGTTCTCGGTCTTTTTTCAACTGTTTATGCCATTTGATAATATTTATATTTGACGAAGCCTATTCACCGTGGATCTACTGCAATATTTTAAACACTTCCGTAGTAGAAATTCCATTTCGTAAGCAAAATTTAATGCAACTTCTTTGCTCAATCACATTTTGAATTGTACAAAACTAAGCGCAGATCAAAAGGTAATGACGTCTAAGATGTGTAATTTGGCACAGCTGTCTAAGATAATGCAATCAACTTCGAAACAAATTATTTCAATATACTCCCAAAATTTAAAATGAAACTGGTCTTACTTTTCCAAAATTGTGTCAATTGAAATTTTCGTTAGCCACAAACATATTTCATTATAATACATTTGACACAATCAAATTTACAGTTACCTCAACTTATATGGTTGAGATAATATATTTACGGCGAGACAGCTTCCGAATTCGGATATGATCAATACGGTGGCAAGTAAACCCATTAACCAATATACGTATGGTATGCCGGCTAACCGATTACTAGTAACATCACACATCATACTAGAAAGGACTCAATGATAATCCGATCAAGCATTCCTTATATGCCTCAACTAAAGCCCTGAACACCTATCATACGCAACGCCAATACCAACTGCAAAAGATAAAGAACTAGTGCCAGAAAGAACTACTACTATACAAACAGTTGGTTTGGGCTCAGTTAAACGCCACTACGTTAAATCAACAAAGAACGTTGTGTATGGAGAGATGAATAAGTTACTCCGCACTTTGACAAGAAGGCTGTTGCATAAACAGTCTGGCATGTTTTCATGCATACACTGCGATGTCGAAACGTATTCAAAGCCCTACATACTCGTACGGGCACATGGTGGTTGTTGATACAATATTGCTGGGCGAAGTTCGCGTTTTGCTTGGGGCTGATTTTCGGCTATTACTGTAATTCCAGGACTACGAACAATAATTGGTTTTCATTATGAATATGGCGGTTATATTATCACCTGAGCAACACATGTGTCCAATAAACCAACAACAACATAGTCAGCAACGGTACTGCTGAGCAGTGTAGAATCAGTGCGTTTTCCGTTTTGTACCTTTTCAGTTATTCGTTTTGATGTCTTTATTGGCTTCCACTTAAATTGATTGTAAAACACTTACATGCGTCGGCATCCTTTGAGCTCTCTCTGAAATCTTCAATAGTTCAGACTCTGAACACAGAAAGCCCCTCTGCCCTTTTCTGTTAAGGATTGCCCAAATTCGAAGTGATTGTCGGCTGCTTTCCGTTGATTAGCAATAAAGTCATTTTGCAAACGATCCTTCACTTAAGAGCAAGTGTGGCGGAGATCACAGTGGTTCGGAAAGTAAACCATTAAGTAAGGAAATGTTTATAAATAAGACTTTGCTTTATTTATTACTTAATATCCTCATTTTTCCTTTAGTAATAGAGTTATAAATTTTATATCCACAAAATTTCACCCTGTGAAATAAATTCCCAATAACGACATGAACTTTAATTTTCCGATTTTCAATGAACTGTTACGAGCTTACGAAGAATATCCGGAAGCAGTTAACAATACCCCACCGCGAAATAGAGTGAGCACTATATGATTAGCATTTTTTTCTTTATACCAGAGGTAGGAAAAACATTTTTAGAATAAGGCTACATAAGCCCGCCGAAAATCTTCAGTCGCCGCACTGAAGGCAAGGTATCAGGCTGTTACTCTGCCATAATATTTCCTACTTCATAGCCAGTTTACATTTCTTTACCGTGCAAGGGTGGTCTAATTTCAAATTATACATTTTTTTTTGAAACTGACAGCTCTCAAAATATTAATGATATGCTATTTGCAATTTAGAAAATACGGAAATTCTAGTTTAGCTTCTCTGATCATCATCCACTTGGGTGTAACTAGAAACGTTTATAGAATTTCTAAAGTAACCCATAACACAAATTCTTCGGGCAAGTACTTATTGGTGATGCCAGCGGATATCTGTCTTGTAGCTAAGGCAAGAAGGCGACTAGTTTGAATAATAATAAAAAGAAATGCATAATTTTCAAACAAAAACGGCTTTGGTAATCTATATCTCGTCCTGCGATTGAGTTGCGTTAGAAAGGTAAGATTCCGTATTAAAATAGTTTGCGGTGATTTTAACTCTAATATACTAATAGAAAATATGCTCTTAAACGACATGCGGTCTATTGGATTATATCCAACGAACATCACAGTACCTACACATTATTCTACCACAATAAACTCCCTTCTAGATATTTTCTTTGTCAGCAGTCAACAAAAGGTTTTACTTTATGACCAACTTATAGTTCCCTCCTTTTCAAGACATGACTTAATTTTCCTGACTTACGAATTTAAAACTCTGCCTGAAAATTATATAACCACATATCATGACTTTAAGCATATTGACTACGATACGTTGAGGACGGAATTAAGCAAAATAGACTGGAGCGCTATATATTATATGTTGTCTGTTGAAGATCAATTAACATTCGTGGAAAAAAATGTTGCGTACGTGTTTGGAAAATCAGTACCTCTGAAAATTGCTAATAATAGTTGTAAAAAGAAGCAATGGTTTAATAAAAATATAAAATCAGCCATTACTGAAAGAAATGCTATCTTTAGACGAGGGAGACAGTATAAAACGTCTGTACTCCATACGGAATTCTGCTTGGCTAGAAGAAAAGTAAATAAAATGATTAAAAAAGCTAAAACTGAATATTATGCCAGCGTCTTTTCTAGAGAAGCAAATAGTAAGAGTAATTAGAATGCATTACGCGAAGTTTGTGTTGGAAAAAATCGTCTTAGTTCTGATGTTGACGTTGATGTTGAATTACAATCCCTACAAATGAACATTTTTATGACACATACCTTTCAGATCAAAATGAAAACTCTTTTACTTTCTCTTGTGTGGATCAAAATGATGTGTTGGCTAGTTGTTTTGCTGTAAAATCAAAAGCTATGGGATTTGATAACATTCATCCTACTTCTTAAAAATTCTTCTACCTGAAATACTAAGTCATATTACTTTTGTATTTAACACAATTATAACCAAAAGCATGTTTCCAGTAAATTGGAAATATGCCAAAATTTTGCCTATACCAAAAGCAAATAAAGATTATCGGCCAATAGAAATTTTACCATATTTATCAAAGGTGTTCGAAAAAATAATTCATAAACAAATGTATGACTTCTTACAAAAAAATAATCTCCTCACAAAAAAACAATCGGGTTTTCGACCGAAACGTAGTTGCATTACAGCCATTCTCGATGTATCCGAGGAAATACGCAAAAATGTCGATGTTGGAAATATATCATTTCTTGGCCTTTTATACCATTCTAAAGCATTTGATTGTGTTAATCATAGTATTCTTTGCAAAAAATTAGAAACAATGTTCAATTTCTCACCTTCATCCACTAGCTTAACTTCTTCCTACTTAACCGATCGCTGTCAGTCTGCTTGCACACATAATAAAACATCGCAGAAACTACCAGTATTAAAAGGTGTTCCGCAGGGATCTATACTTGGTCCACTGTTGTTTACAATGTACATAAATTTAAACTACTGTGATTTACATTTATATGCTGATGATGTACAAATTTATATAGGTTGTTGCTTAGAACAAATATCCAGTTGTATAGGTAAACTTAATGAAGATTTACACTATGTTCATAATTGGGCAACTGCAAATGGTCTTTGTCTTAATCCTTCAAAATCCAAGTGTTTAGTAATAAGACCCAAACAAATGAAACAAATATTTGATCCAGAAATTGTTATTAATAACCAAAGGATGGAAGTGGTGGTGATGTCGAAAAATTTAGGCATCATTTTCAATAAAACGCTTACATGGTCAGACCACATAATCTCTGCAACTGGAAAAACTTATGGTATGTTGAGAACTCTTTGGAACACACATTATTTTACACCCATACATATTCGTCTTCTCCTGGCTAAAACTTATATTATGCCCACTTTGTTATATGGGTGTGAAATATTTGCTAGTAGTGATTCTGCAAACCTCAGAAAGTTAAATTTAGCGTATAATGCTGTGGTAAGATATGTGTACGGTATGAAAAAACATGACCACATATCGTTTTATGCAAAAAAATTGTATGGAGTTACTTTTCAAAATTTATTGGTGATACGTGTTCTAATTCTTCTTCACAAGATTCTATACACCCATGAACCTCCTTGACTTAAGACCGAAAAGGCGCAGAAGTTTGATGTCCGAATGGCAGTTTTATATAAATAGTATACGTCTTTGGAATTCACTACCTGCACGCATACAGTTCATAAGCAACGCAGGGCATTTTAAAAAAGCTATTTTTGACCATTTCGATTAATAACATACATAGAATAATTTATTTTTGTTTATATAAAAAATCAGATAAAAAATATTGTTACATTATATTATATACCAAATGAAAAACCTGTACTATAATTAAAAGATATTAAGTCTTGTTGTACAGGTAATGTCAAATAGATGAATAAATAAATAAATAAATAAAAAACAATGTTCAGGTAGCTCTGCGATTTTTTGACTCAGTATTGTTTGAGCGCGTCAAAGATGGACACCAGCAAACAGATAATGTGCTATATATCGCATTTTTTCTTCAGCAAAGATGAAAATGCCAGCCAGGCAGTTCAAAATGTGAATAGTGTTTATGGCCCTGATATCGTAGCAGTCAGTAGCCTGCAATTTTTGTTTCTCTGATTTCGTTCGGGTAATTTTGATGTGAAAAATGTACCACGCCCTGGAAAACCGGGCTACAGAATAATAGAAGTCGTCAAGTCCGATCTTAACTACACCGAAAAAATTTCGTATTTGCGTCGTTGAAGAAATCCATAGTTGATTTTCAATAAATAAATTTAACAAGTATAATTACTGTCATTTATTTTATTAGTTGTGAATAAACTTGGTTGTCATAACAACAATAAACACCAAAAATAAATTCCAAAAAATCTTTTTGGAGGTAAGTGGTAGTATAACATAAAATACGTCCCATATTTAGATTAGATTGAAGCAGGTTTAAATTCCAAGAGGATACGTCTTGTCCTGTGCCTACAAATAATTTTCCTGGATGAAACTTTTGAAATGTAGAAGTATCTTAATAACGCATTTCTTGGAAGACACCTCTTTTCAAAAGAAGAAGGATCTTTTTTAATACGAAGACATGACAAGAAGACAAGTTTCTACACTACCGATGTCTTTCAGGTCAGTTTCTATAAGAATATCGTGTCGCAAGGCGTTAATTAAAAGGAAAACTCTCTTCCAAGAAATATTTTTGGAATAATGTCGTTCCAGACATTTTCGTTTACAGAAAGTTTCTTGAAAGTTATGTTTCTTTGTAAAATGTAAATTTGTTTTCCACAAGTCCCCAAGTGAAAGGTACATTCCTTAACTGTACTTATGAAGGGTGACAATTTTCCGTATGAAAAATTTTTCTATATCTCCATATGGAAGGTGACTACTATGATACTTTTTATGTGTAAAGTTTATGACATTTTTCTACAAAATCTAATGATATTTTTATAATTATCAATAAAATTGCTATATTATATTTATATAATCATAATACAATTATATATAATAAAGCTATGATTTCGATGAAACTTTTATTTCATTATAATGCTTAGACTTTGCCATTATATACAAAATACAATGTCATTTAAATGACCGCCTCCGGAATGATTGCAGCAGACACCATTAAAGATCGAGAAACCCACGACGAATAGGTCCATTCTCTGCATCTTTTAAGATATAAGCTCAGAAACAGTGCTAAGGAAAGACAAACTTTCAGTGAAATGCAAATAATAATTTTACATTAAATAAAGTATGTTACCTTTCACAGTGCAAACAAATAGTTTTCGATCATTGATTTTTTATAGCCGCATGAACGGCACAACTTGAAACGCTTTAAACGGAATGCCATTGACCAGGGATATGATGACAATACAACAGGGAAGATTGAATATGGAAAAGGAAACGACGAAGTGGTCGACGATGTACGAAATTTGCAGAGTCCTAATAACAATATACAGGAATTAACAATTAGATACAAGTAGAGCGTACCACGTATTGTATTTAAGCAAAATTAGAATCATAGAAACATAAAAAATAAAGGAGAAGAGAATGAAACTGTTTTTTTTTTTTTGAGCGGAGATATAATATGAAGATATAAGATCGAGAATATAGAAATGTACATGAATAAACTTGAATCCCGAAAACTGTGGCGGAAGGCAATATGTAAAGGTTGCGCTACAGGCATTCCATTCTATTACAAGTTCTTCCACCTAGTCCAAACGAGCTTTGGAAGGACTAGGCGTTTCAAACACCGTCACAATTTGGTACGGCGAATTGAAGATGGAGTGCAGAAGACATAAGTACTTGGCATTATTTTCTGTGTACGAGGGCGCTCCCAAAACTAGCTGACATTACAAAGAAGGCCCAAAATGTTGGGAAAAATTTGCTATATTTTTCAACATAATTTCCTTTTAACCCGATACACTTTTTCCAACGACATTCAGTAGCCTCTATACCCTGTTTATAGTACGAACTATCAAACTAATTGAAATAGTCTTCAATCGCAGACTCCACCTCTTCATTGTTGGCAAATCTTTTACCACTGAGCCATTTTTACAAGTTTGGAAATATAGAATAGTCCGAAGGGGCTAAATCTGGCGAATACAATGCGTGGTGAAGAAATTTGAACTTTAATTCATTGATTTGGCCACCGCAATAGTGGATGTGTAAACTGGAGCATTGTTTTTCGCCAAATGCGGCCTTTTTCCATAATGCCCTCATCTAAACGCTGCAATAAATTAGCATAATATTCACCGTTGACAGCTTTTCCTTTCTGAAGGTAATTAATAGAAATAATCCCTTGCGCACCCAAAAAACAAACGCCATGACCTTGCCTGCAGATGGAACCGCCTTCGCCTACTTTCGACACGATTCTCCTCTTCCAGTTCACTGTTTTGACTTATCCTTTGTCCAAGTGTGAATTGTGGACTCATGTCTTATCCATGCTTATAAATAGACGCAAAAATTCGGTGAAACATCGCCAAGTGCCCTATTAAAACATCTTCATGATGTTGTTATTGCTCTATTGAAAGCAAGCGCGCATCCATCTTGCGCACAGCTTTCTCATCTTCAAATCTTCGGTCAATATACGATGTATAGCACTTTTTGAAATGTCGATCATTTCAGCTAGCTCACGCACCTTCAGCCGACGATCACCCAATTTAGTGGATTTTTTTAACCGTGTCTGGCGTGGACGCCTCAATTGATCGACCACTGCGGTGTTGGTCTTGGCAACTCTGCTACCAAATACTGTACAGTGGAAAACGAAGGAGCAGACTCCCCCAGAGTAGAATTTAACTCGGCTTTAATATTGGTTGGACTGAGAACTTTCGAATGGAAATATTGAATTACATAACGGTCACCAATTTTTTCCATGATTACAAATTCACTGAGATCGTTTACTTTTGTTGGTTCCTATAAATATATTAAACAACGTAGTGCCTTGAAACTTAAAACATGTCTTATAAGGTTGCCACTTTTCACCAAAATAGCTTTTTCAAACTATTGCTAATCTATACTTAAGGGTAGTTTCGGGACCGCCCTCACATGCCATAACATGTCTATTTTAGCCACCACCTGAGGAAGTAAATATGTTATTTAAAATTAAGCTATCTTCGCTAGCATAACGCAATTTTTTAAACCAGGTGGCAACAATTTCTTTAGATTCGGAGAAAAATTATATGTGGCAGCAGTAGGAATATACGAGTATTGCTTAAAATGAAGCGAAAAATGTGAAATATTATGGTTAATCTGGCACTTTGTTTCCGATAAATTAAGGCATTATAAAACACATTTTCTAAGTGACGTAATGGTGAAAGAAGCCACCGAATTCATGCAATATTCCCCAAGAAAAGAAAGAGGATCCAAAATAATCATCACAATCCTCGGGATTCAGAAATGGTTTAAATTGGAATTGAAGGCAAATAATTTAATCTCGGCTTGTCATAGGAGGAATGGTGTTCATTTATGCTCACTTTTCAGTATTTCTGAAGCAGCGCTTTAGCTTTGGCTGGCATCTACTGGTTTTTGTGGAGCTGTCATTTGATGCCGTTAAACTACCATTTGTGGATTGGGGAAAAATATTAAACGAACAATTCACAAACATTGAGACGCTTAAACGCTACATTAGTTATTAATGTGGATTCATAAGGAATTTACTGCATAAATCAGGTTAAAGACATTTTAGGACTGTTTTTTTTTAATAGAACCAAAAACGGTAAAACTGCGATACGAAAACCGCATGTTGTTAGTTTTCTTGCATTACAAATCGGAACGCGGAAAGGATGCAACAAATCTTATGACGCGGGCTTAGTTATCGTTCAAATCTCTCCCAAATCATCCCAAATGTAATATATAAAATTTGGTTATGTTATTATATCGTACCGGAAAGTTTGTTAAATTTCAAACAAAAATCGCGGACTGCACTTTATGTGTGTCTATTCCATACCACGTTTCGTGCGATGCGGGCCTTAAATGTATCCATCCCTAAGCACTGTGCTCTCCGGCTAAAACTATGCATATCTCGCATACGCAGCGGTTGAAAATGTTGCATGTGGTAGATCTGGTGTGTGATGTGGTGGCATCACGTTGCCCTGCATGATCATCATCATCATTGCAAAGTAGTCATTTGCGGTGATAAAACACAACAACTTAATTATGATTCATAAAAGTGTTGTAAGTAATTTACTTTAACGATGTCTCATGTACGCGTTCAACGCTCATGACGTTCTCACAATATCTGGTCAGGGTTGTGCTCAAGAGTGGCACAAAAATTGATTACTTTAATGTCTGGCAATTGATTTAATGTCCGTATCGGTCTTCCTGTGAATGTCTTCATTCGTATGCGTGGCAAATCGATTTGAAAATTTAATTATTTACTTATGCGAAGACCAAAAATTAAGTTGAAGTTAATTATGTTTTAGGGAGATTTCAATTTATTTTAACTCGAAGTTTTATGCGAACCAAATTTGCCATTGAATAACCAAAGTAGGGTATTCAAATGTAGATTTCGGACAGATACAAAATGATGAACTTAGAAACCTACATTTTGTTGATTGGAGTTCCCAAGCAGTTTCTTTTTCAGACTCTTTGATCTTTTGATCATTATAAGTGTTGCTTATAAGTTGTATGAAGTGGTATGATTTTTTATTAGTAAGATCCCTTTATTATTATTAAGCACAAAAATTAACGCCCCAT